>JASANA010012280.1:0-10286 GCA_030248095.1 Ptycholaimellus sp. GST1_10 | reverse complement strand
AGAGGCTTGGTGAGATTGCCGAGTGACATGAGGGGGTTGAGGTGGAGCTGGGGCTTCCTCTTCTTTCTCTATCCACAGCCCTCTGAGTTATACACTATAGGAGCGTCTCTGAGTTAGACACCGCCACATGAATAGGAATGCCTGTTCGAAGAGGAGCCAGTTGTAGGACGGGAGGGCCGCTTTAAGGATGACTTTATCTCTGGCACTGCTCCAGTCACCCAGCGCACCTCTGAAGGTCCTTGTAGATGGGTTCGGAGTAGGTTGAGGTCTTCCTGGAGGAGAGATCCTCTTCGTTCAGCGCAGGGCGGAGGAGGCAGTCGTCAGCGTATGCCTGCAGATGCGTTCCTCGGTAGAGATGGAAGCATAGGGCTGAGTCAGTTGTTGTAGTGAAGAGTGCACCCATTTATTACATTAAAATAGACTACTGCGATGAACTTGTGTTAGTGCAACTGCAAGAACATTCAAAATCACAGATAATTAGCTGCCGGCCATGTATGGCCTGGTGACTAGTCTGGAATGTACGGGCCTAGGAGTTACAAGGGAGCGATTTTGTGCTGTGGGCATCGAAAGTGGGTTTTTTTGCGTTTGTTGTGATCGCACAGACCTGATTTTTGTAATCAGTCGTTGGAATGGGTCAAAAAGGATATTTCTTTACAAACTCGAAAATAGGATCAGACCCACCTATATTTGGCGGCTGATGGACGCTTCCCCCCCTGAATTCGTCCCCCAAGAGTTCCCCCAAGGGGTTACTCCCCCCCCCCCCGCAAGGGGTTATTCCCCCCAAGCCTAATTTTCTTTATTTGTCTTAAATGCTCTCTATACATTTGAGTTTTAAACCTAAGGAATTTTTATATAAACAACTATATACCTACTTTTTACTACTAGCTAGTCTTTGCCTATTACCAGGAGTAGGACTAGAATACTGTTTAATGCAAATCTTAGGCTTAGTCAACATGCGAGAGTACTGTGGCAGTACCTACCTTAGGAGCTCACAGCCTCACTGTGAGTACCTACTAGTTGCTTAGGAGCCACGGGGTCATACTGTGGCAGTACCTACTAGTTAGTCCATGTAGAATGTACTGCCACAGTATGGACCATGGCTCCTAAGCAATTAGTAGGTACTGCCACAGTATGGACCATGGCTCCTAAGCAACTATGGGTGGTACTGCCACAGTATACGTGCATTTTGACTAAGCCTAAGGGGTTGCCGTAATCAGTATCCCAGTACTAGTACTGGCAAGAGGCAGACTAACTAGTAGCAGTAAAAAAGAGGTATTTAATCATGTACATGAAAATTCCGTGACTTTAAATTTCGAGATATGTATAGAGGAGCATTTTAAGACAATAAAAAAAAATTGGGCTTGGGGGGGGGGGAAAGAGCTCTTGGGGGGGGGGGGGGGACAAACATTGGGGGGGAAGAACCTTTGGGGGGGGGGACAAACTCTTGGGGGGGGGGGAAGCGCCCATCAGCCTATTTGGCAGCCTTGGGCTTTATTTTCAGGTCAATATTTGAATCAAAGGTTTGAGGTCAGTTTCTTGCCATTTTGCCAGATTTTTCAATGTTTCTAGACGTAATTAGTTCCAAATACCTTACAATGGTATTACACGTATTGGTATTGCGTATTACAATGGTATACTCACCTATTAACCTAAGAATGGCTCAGTCAAAAAACGCCAATATAGGTGCGCCCGCCCTTCTAGTTAGTGTAACGGCGTGTCCGCCTCGGGGTGGACGCGCCTTTTTTTTATATGTGCATCCGCCCCCCGGGGCGGACGTACCTATATTGGCACAAGCAAGCGCTCGTTTGCGATGTGGAGTTGCAAGGAAGCGATTTTTTGATCTACTGCGAATTTTGGATATCTCAGAGCATGGCTCGATACAGAATTGAAAATCATTTCAGAAAATATAGACAAGAAGGCAGAATAGTCAATTGTTCACGTTTTTGACTGCAGAGAGGCCCGAAAGTTTTTGACTGCAAGTGTTTTTTGAAGCAAAAACATTCATTTTGTGCACAACTGTGTGAAAGAGTTCATAAACCTTTACAGAACAAAGTGAGGAAATAGAAGTGATCTTTCGCTAAGGCACAAAGCGGTGAACTTGTTTTGAACTTGCTTTCCTTTCATCGCAAGCGCCAGAAATTGACACTTTAGAACATCAACGAGAAGGTTAGTGGTAGTTACTGCTGCAGCATAGAGTTTGTTCTTGCCTTTCCTGGCTTTCGCTTACGATTTTTCATTGAGGTGTTGGAAAGAAACAGTAAATCACGGTAGTTTATTTTTCAAACTGGCGAAGACTGCGTAGCTTCTGCTAATTAGGTGATAATTTTAATCATGAGTAATTTTTCAGAAGGCATACCGCCGATTTGACGCTGGATTTATATCTTGCCAGCAGATGCAGCAGTGCGTTGGTATGCTGCAACATTCATTAATTGAACATTGGTCTGCTGCAACATTCTTACGAAGCGGAGCAATGGACGCTAACTATTTGATAGTCGATAGCAGGATTCTTGCCTTGCTGGCAGAAGCGCATGTAGGGGACAGAAGGTGTTGGTCTAAAGGATTGCCTTCATTCATGCTTGCCTCTGCGAGCGCTGAATGAGCAGGTCAGGTACAGGTTTGTTTTGTCTGCGTATTCCTCAGCCGCGCACCTTTCCAGCAATGCTTAGTTTTTTCTATTCCCTAAGGTCGAGGTTTTCAACGCAATCGATGCATCTTAATTCGTCTCTTTCCTTATTCCTGCGAAATTTCAACTCAACTTGGACTTGGACTTGGACTTGGACTTGGACTTGGACTTGGACTTGGACTTGGACTTGGACTTGGACTTGGACTTGGACTTGGACTTGGACTTTTTTTTGGCTTGGCTTTTTTTTCGAGACGCCAGCTTTATCTTGGCTGGGTGAGAGTAGGCCGCCTACTGCGGCATCTACGAAAGTGAAGGTGAGAGTAGTGTTGATCTGAGGATGAAAAAGCAGAGGAGGCCCCGCGAGGCCCCCAGCAGGCGGCGGAAGGACGAAGGCCGCCCTCGCACCCAGGACCACCTCTCTGGGAACTTATTCCAGGTCGCCCGTGCCCTGTGCCGCCACTCCCGCCATCCCCACCCCCCAGGGAGGGAGGCTCCAGGTGGTGGCGGCCTCGGGAGGGAGCCGCTAATGCGGGGAAAGAACACTGGGCAGCCATGACTTGGACTTGGACTTGGACTTGGACTTGGACACAAAGACTGCTCTCACGTAGTGCAGCTTGTGGGCAGAACAAAACACAAAGACTGCTCTCACGTAATGCAATGAAGCTTGTGGGCAGAACAAAACATAAATAATGTTCTCTAGTAGTGCATCTTGTGGGCAGAACAGAACGCAAAGACTGCTCTCACGTAGTGCAGCTTTTGGGTAGAACAGAACGCAAAGACTGATCTCACGTATTGCAGCTTGTGGGCAGAACAAAACACAAAGACTGATATCACGTAGTGCAGCTTTTGGGCAGAACCTAACACAAAGACTGATCTCACATAGTGCAGGTTGTGTGCAGAACAAACCACAAAATCTATTCTCTTGTAGTGCAGCTTGTGGGCAGAACAGAACACAATGACTGCTCTCACGTAGTTCAGGTTGTGGACACAACAGAAAACTAAGACAGATCTCACGTAGTGCAGCTTGCGGGCAGAAAAGAACACAAAGACTGCTCTTACGTAGATAAGCTTGTGGGCAAAATCGAACACAATAACTGCTATCACATAGTGCAGGTTGTAGGCAGAACAGAACACAATGACTGCTCTCACGTAGTGCAGCTTGAGGGCAGAACAGAACACAAAGACTGCTATTATGTAGTGTAGCTTGTGGGCAAAACGGAACACAAAGACTACTCTCATGTAGTGCAGGTTGTGGCAGAACAGAACACAAAGAATACTCTCACGTAGTGCATCTTGTGGGCAGGACAGAACACAAAGACTGCTCTCACGTAGTGCAGCACTTGGGCAGAACAAAACAAAAAGACTGCTCTCGTGTAGTGCATCACTTGGGCAGAACATGACACAAAGACTGCTATCACATAGTGCAGCTTTTGTGTAGAACAGAACAAAAGGCTGATCTCACGATGTCCATCGTGTGGGCAGAACATAACACAAAGACTGCTCTCACATATTGCAGCTTGTGGGCAGAACAAAACGCAAAGACTGCTCTCGCGTAGTGTAGCTTGTGAGCAAAACAGAACACAAAGATGGATCTCACGATGCCCAGCTTGTGGACAGAACAGAACACAAATACTGCTCTCACGTAGTGCAGCTTGTGGGCAAGACCGAACACAAAGACTGATCTCACATAGTGCAGGTTGTAGGCAGAACAGAACACAAAGACTGCTCACACGTAGTGCAGCTTGAGGGAAGAACAGAACAAAAAGACTGCTCTCACGTAGTGCAGCACTTGGGCAGAACAGGACACAAAGACTGCTATCACGTAGTACAGCTTTTGGGTAGAACAGAACACAAAGGCTGATCTCACGATGTCAAGCGTGTGGGCAGAACCTAACACAACGACTGCTCTCACATATTGCAGCTTGTGGGCAGAACATAACACAAAGACTGCTCTCACATATTGCAGCTTGTGGGCAGAACAAAACGCAAAGACTGCTCTCACGTAGTACTGTTTGTGGGCAAAACAGAACACAAAGACTGATCTCACGATGCCCAGCTTGTGATCAGAACAGAACACAAAGACTGCTCTCACGTAGTGCAGCTTCTGGGCAGAACAAAACACAAAGACTGCTCTCACGTAGTGCAGCTTTTGGGTAGAACAGAACACAAAGGCTGATCTCACGATGTCAAGCATGTGGGCAGAACCTAACACAACGACTTATCTTACATAGTGCAGGTTGTGTGCAGATCATTACGCAAAGGATGATCTCAAGTAGTGCATCTTGTGGGCAGAACAGAACACAAAGACTGCTATCACGTAGTGAAGCTTTTGGGTAGAACAGAACACAAAGGCTGATCTCACAATGTCCAGCGTGTGGGCAGAACATAACACAAAGACTGCTCTCACATATTGCAGCTTGTGGGCAGAACAAAACGCAAAGACTGCTCTCACGTATTACTTATTGTGGGCAAAACAGAACGCAAAGACTGATCTCACGATGCTCAGCTTTTGTGTAGAACAGAACAAAAGGCTGATCTCACGATGTCCATATTGTGGGCAGAACATAACACAAAGACTGCTCTCACATATTGCAGCTTGTGGGCAGAACAAATCGCAAAGACTGATCTCACGTAGTGCAGCTTGTGGACAAAACAGAACACAAAGACTGATCTCACGATGCCCAGCTTGTGGGCAGAACAGAACACAAAAACTGTTCTCACGTAGTGCAGCTTGTGGGCAAAACCGAACACAAAGACTGCTCTCACATAGTGCAGGTTGTAGGCAGAACAGAACACAAAGACTGCTCTCACGTAGTGCAGCTTGAGGGCAGAACAGAACAAAAAGACTGCTCTCACGTAGTGCAGCACTTGGGCAGAACAGGACAGCAAGGGTGCTATCACGTAGTACAGCTTTTGGGTAGAACAGAACGCAAAGGCTGACCTCACGTAGTGCAGTTTGAGGGCAGAACAGAACACAAAGACTGATCACACGTAGTGTAGCTTGTGCGCAAAACGGAACACAAAGGCTGCTCTCATGTAGTGCAGGTTGTGGGCAGAACAAAACGCAAAGACTGCTCTCACGTAGTACTGCGTGTGGGCAAAACAGAACACAAAGACTGCTCTCAAGTAGTGCAGCACTTGGGCAGAACAGAACAAAAAGACTGCTCTCACGTAGTGCATCACTTGGGCAGAACATGACACAAAGACTGCTATCACATAGTGCAGCTTTTGTGTAGAACAGAACAAAAGGCTGATCTCACGATGTCCATATTGTGGGCAGAACATAACACAAAGACTGCGCTCACATATTGCAGCTTGTGGGCAGAACAAATCGCAAAGACTGATCTCACGTAGTGCAGCTTGTGGACAAAACAAAACACAAAGACTGATCTCACGTAGTGCAGCTTGTGGGCAGAACAGAACACAAAAACTGTTCTCACGTAGTGCAGCTTGTGGGCAAAACCGAACACAAAGACTGCTCTCACATAGTGCAGGTTGTAGGCAGAACAGAACACAAAGACTGCTCTCACGTAGTGCAGCTTGAGGGCAGAACAGAACAAAAAGACTGCTCTCACGTAGTGCAGCACTTGTGCAGAACAGGACACAAAGACTGCTATCACGTAGTACAGCTTTTGGGTAGAACAGAACACAAAGGCTGACCTCACGATGTCCAGCGTGTGGGCAGAACCTAACACAACGACTGATCTCACATAGTGCAGGTTGTGTGCAGATCAAAACGCAAAGGCTGCTCTCACGTAGTGCAGCTTGTGGGAGGAGGAGCCAGGTGAAGGCGATGTTGTTGGAGTCCTGGTGGACTTTTGTGCAGGTGTAGGAGCCATCGCTGGATGGCTTGATGAACTCGGTGGAGATGCCGCAGAGGCGTACTCGCAGCATGTTGAGGAATGGGGGGGCCCATTGCAGGGCTTCGGCAGTGCAGTAGGTAGGCTTCCAGTAGGCTGAGTGGCAGTGTTGATTGTGCCAGGCCTGGAATTGATCCCACGTTTCTCTTTCCATCGGTGCTCGGTAGAGATGCTGGGTTGGATTACAGGGCGACCAGAGGAAGGCCGCTCCTTGAGTGAGAGGGTAGATGGGAACTGGTGACTGACTGGCTGTCTGGTGACTGACTGGAAGTTATTGGGGAAGTTGGGGTTTTTCGGATTTGGGCGCAGTTGGGAAAGGTGGAGTGTAGTGTATGCGGCGGCGAGTTTGGTGGCACGGAACTCATTGTAGCCTTGCCAGTCAGGCATGATGCAGCCCCAGGCTGTCCAGGATCGGTTGGCTCCCGGATTGTCGTTCGATTGCTCCATGACCCAGTCGAGGGCCAGCTGACTGCATTCTAGCAAAGCGAGGCATGTTTCATCCCATCATCCGCTTGGAGTGGCTCCATAGGGTGGGAAATACTGGTCCATGCCGTCCATTGCTTGCAGAGTGAAATCGACCAGCAGGCCTAAAGGCACAAGTTGTGGTGGAGTGCGATGAGGTCCGTGGGGTAGGACTGTGTTGCCTCGCTGTAGGTGTTTGGGTTGGCTGGGGGCAAAGGGTTTGGTCGGGCAGCAGTGGCAGGCTGGACAGACAGGGCGGGGTACCCGCCGGCACTGAACTGGCTCTCCATCTTGTAGCTGGCGTATGTTGTGGCGGAGGTTGTGCCTCGCTGGCTTAGGCGGCTGAAGGCTGACGATGCTGAAGAAGTGATAGGACCGTCCTCTTCCATCTTGACCAGAGAATCTCCGTTGGCTGCCGCTTTGGGCCTTGTCCTGGCCATCTCCAGCCTTCTGAGCTTTGGCCCTTGGGGGGCGCTGTGGCTTGGGCGCTGGATTCGGGAGGTCGGACAGGGAGAGTGCAGCTAGCATGTCTTCTTCTCCGGCTTGACCTTCCAGTCGGACAAAGGGCTTGAGGAAGACGGCCTCGAAGGCATAGAGCAGATCCGTGATGGGTATGTGGACGGGGTTGCGGCGGTAGGTCAGGATGATGCGGTTGCCGGAGGGGATGTGGACAACGATTCCTTTGTTGCTGTCAATTTGCAGATCTCATTCTCGGAGCAGTCTGATGGCCTTTTGGATGAACAGCCCGCCTTGGCCTTGGCAGCGATGATGGTGGTGATCACGGCAGAGTGGGTGCGGCCTCGCTTGTCCACCATCTCGAAGGGGCAGCAGCCCAAGCGCTCCTGGCATTCTGCCAGTTGCATTGGCAGCAGTCCGCCCTGGGAAATTTTTTTAGTGCTCATAATAACAGGACAGGATGATGAAAGAACCGAAGGGTCTTTTTGGAGACTTTGACTTGGGAGATGAGCCAGCGGATGCTGGAGGCATGGAAGTCATGCTGCTTGTCGGTGGCGATGAGCAGCTGAAGGTGCCGCGTCAGTCGTTTTCCGGCCTGCATCTCCAGTTCTATAGCTGCTTGCATGTCTGCCCACAGGGTCGGAGAGTGCTCGCCTATTCCGTTTGCTTGATTCTGTAATGTTTCAGGATATGAATAAATATTAAAAAGTTCCTTAATTAAATAAATGTTTCCCATCAAGGACTGTCGGGTGATGTCATTTTGTTTGAGCGTTTAAGCCACGTTCAGAGCAGCTGCGTAGATTGTTAGGTTGGTGTCTCTGGGCAGGGAGCAGAGGACTCCAGCTGATAGAAGTCGCAGTCCTGCTCGTTGTGGATCGTCCCCTTGGATGGTTGCTGGGTAGACAGAGAGGACGCCTAAAATTAACCGTAGGGTTATCATTTGAGAGATAGTATTAAATAAACTTGATAGGTACTATTGTAGGAGCTGCAGATCAGGTTGTCGAGCTCAATTAGCTGGTCCATGGCTTCCCTTAAAGGACCAATCCATTCTTTAGATGTATTAGCTATTTCAGAATCGCCATCGTTTGTGACCAGGTCAAATAATAAATCATTTATCATATTTTCTGTGTCTGTTACGGTCAATGGAATTAAAAAATGGTGGTATGTTTTGAAAAGGATGGCGGGGTTGCAGTGATTTGTGCAGGCACTGCTGGCTGTGGCTTAGCCGGCGTCAGAGGCCTCTTCTGGTGGCTCATCCTTTGATTCAGGTTCAGCAACTGCGCCGCTGCCCGTCATCTCTGGGAAGCAATTGGGTATAAAACTTGAGTTTGATGGAAAAATAGAGGCTAGGTATGAAACTTGGCTGTCGGAGCCATCTGCCTTGCTGGCTGAAGGGGAGGTTGGGCCTTCGCAGGCTGCGGATGCTGGCATTGATGCCGAAGAAGCAGGGGAGGTTGGCCGCGAGGCCTCAGCTATTGATTGCCAATATTCGCTCGCACTGCAATCAAGTGAGACATGAGACATCACTTACAACGTCCAGAGAAGGCACTCGTCCTCCGCTGGAGCTGGAGAAGCCGTAGCTGAGAAGCAGTCCAGGATGAGTGTGAGTGGCTGATGGGGTTGATTGTCCAACCCAGTGGAGGGAATGAACTGAAGCTGCTCTATTTCACTTTATAAAGGCTTAGAATATTGTTTTGACTTAGCTAGGAGACATCACAATTCCCGCTACTGCTGGGAAAATCACCCTTAGAATTTTTCCGTAGACGTTTCAATGAAAGACAAAACATCAATCGTTTGAGCATTATCTTGAACCACATGTTCTCTGCCTATTCTAGAATAAAAACAACTTCTATTTTATTGATCTACTAACCAGTGAGAGTCGCTAGGAAAGAATGAACAAATAAAGTTTTGTTTTATAGAAGTAAAACAATAGTTGTGAAGTAGCGGAATACCTTTCTCGTAAATCTTGCTGCAGAGTTCCAGCCAGTCCGCTTTGCTGAGGAGCTCCATTGAAGTGAAGAGGTAAACGCTCGGAGCAATTAGCCAGGTTGGAACATTGACAGTAGATTTGGAGACTTCTGGTGAATCGGGTGAGATGGGTAAAGTACATAGTTGGGAAGCTATTGGGGGTGGAAAGAGATGGCGATGGCTCAAAGAGGTCTCAATGTCTACTTTGACCAAGTCTTCTCATTCTGATTTAGCAGATGTTTGAGGATCTGAAGGGAGGCACGGGTACTTCTTTTCTTCGTCCATTGGGAGAATGAATGATTTAGAGGAGAGATCCGTCTATCTAGAGATCATTATTTTTGTCTAGTAAAATGGCAGTGTAACCTTAAACAGGCAGGACATTCAGCTGGTTCTGGGTTTGTCGTTGAGCTCAGAATTATTAATAAGCACCATGCACCATAACTCCAACATTTGCAGAATCTGGACTCACATGCTTAGGGTTTCCTTTGAACGGTTATGCCTGGTTCTTTTTCTCAAGCGCGCTCTATGGCCGTGTCGCAGTCTTAAGGCCAAGGAAGGTTCCAGGGGCTTTTGTGTTTTAATGGCTTCTTTGCCGGAGACCGTGAGAAGGCCATCTTATGACGAACCAAGTGTTTAGGTGTTCCAGAACGGGCCAAGGATGTCATATTACCCTTTTACTGGTAAAACTTGAGGTTACCGATTATGTGAATCATCACTTATCAAAGTAATTTCCAGTGCACGACTCATCCCATGAAGGGAGATGCGGTAAACATTTTATTTATGTTTGCTTTTTGACAGCTCAACATTTTAAGCGTCAAGTTGGTCCTCTTCAATTACAATTTTTCTTGGTTAAATTATACTTAGCTTCTCGTTAGCCTATAAATTTCTAATTTAATTACTAATTTCTAATTACTTTT
>JASANA010012279.1:0-27459 GCA_030248095.1 Ptycholaimellus sp. GST1_10 | reverse complement strand
TGCACATGCCGCTTGCCCTTGGACTGCTATCTTCCAGACTCTGTCTGGGAAACAGGGGCAGAATGCTGGCCCGTCGGCTGCATTTTACACTGCCTATCTTTGCCTTCCCTGCTGCCGTCGCAGTTCAGGGCCAGGGCAGAGGCCTTCCAGAAAGGCATGCAACAAAGATCCTTAACGTGGAGGCAGTACTCCCCATCAAGACGCAAGGGCGGCTTGGCGGCGTTTTAGGCCAGCCCACATGCCTTCAGAGAAGGCCCAGAAACAGATTTGCATCTGGCATAGTGGTTGCTCATTCCACTCTGCTTTGCCTTTCAGAGGCCAGAGCTAATGCACAAACATGGCTCAATAAGAGTTCCAATGCTAAGCATTCTCATTTACTCTAGCATAGATTATGCATCATTTTGAGCACAATATATCCAGCCGAGAAAGAGTTTGCAGACTAGACGAAAGTTTGCCATATCTAAATTCAAACGTGTTGCTAAATAGCTTCGCAGAATTGAATCATAGAAGGGCGTAACTCTGCCGCAATTGTTTATTGGCGGAGTTAGACTAGGCGAGAGATTGAAGGCTTTGCACGGCCTAGAGCGCTGCCTTTGAGAGCAGGCGGCGGCTCTCTGCTCAGCCTTTCCGCATTGGCCAAAGTTGGCCTACGCAGAGCGGATAGACGGGCTCTCATTCCCATCCTCCGCATCCAAGCTCAGCCTTTGAGGCCTTGCTGCATTCGTTTGCATTCAGAGGCTTAGGATTTATGGCGGCGAGAAGTGCGCTAAACTGTTTATGTTTATAGCATACGTTCTCTGACTAATAGGAGAAGGGGGGCCAGTTTGTGGCTGGGTACCCTAGCTCCTGCCCGGGGGCAATTAGGCCTCTAGGAGGTCAATGTGCCCTGGGACTGGGCTGTAAATCAGGCGGGGAATTCCGCAAAGGGTTGCTTAACGATGAACTTTGGCTTTGCCAATGCTCAAAGGAGCTGCAAGCGAACGCTGCTGGCCACGGGCAGGGCGGCGCGGCTTTTGAGGCCAGGCCTGTTTTCCTGCTGCGGCGGAGGGGGGTGGAGTTGGCGGCTGCCTCCTCCTTTTTTCCTCCAGTCCAGGACCAGTAGCATAGACTTGCGCCTAATTTACTCCACTCAGCCAAGGCTGAAAGTTTTGTAAAGAAGGATTGCCGTTGCGCTTTGTAAGAAAGGGCAAGGCAGTGCTGATTAGCGTTGCCAGTTGAGTCTGGGCAAGCTTCAGCTAGGGGGGCTCTGAGGCAAGGCCAGAGCGGCGGGTCCGCGGAGACTCCGCCTCCAAACTATGCCCAGTTTTTTGAATCTTGCATGGCAAAGTAGCGATAAATGGGCAGAGTAGTTGGAGCTCTAAAGGCAGCCAAAGAGCGAGCAGTGTTGGGCGGCGTCTGGAGGGGCTCTCCGACACAGGGCCAACTTTGCTCTGCCACTTTTTAGAAACTGTATGGCATTGCCAGAGTTTCGTTAAAGTGGACGGCGGATTTCATTCTGCAAGCAAGACTTTTCAGTTACGCTTTGACAGATGCGTCTGCAGTCTGTCCTGAGAAAAGGACCTGAGCAGTGGCCAGGCAAGGCTGGCAGGCTTTGGGCGTTTGCTTGGCCTTTTCAAGCCTCCACAAATATCCTGCTGCGATACGTGGCTCAATGAAATATACTTTCATGAACGCTGCGTTCCGCTAGTTTTATCAATCAAAGTTTCAATGAAATTCATTTTCACTTTGATCTCTAAAACATCCGCAGTCTAAGCTGACGTTTGCCGTCGCCAAATATGGCTGACTTCAGCAAGCCTTTAGGCTGTCAGAGAGACTGAGGGGCAGGGCAGGGAGGTGAGTTTGGGGGAGGGCAGGAGGAGCGGCGAAGCTCCAGTGGCCTTTTCCCTGACAAGCGGCGGCAGCGAGACACAAGGCCAAGTTTAGTTGGCCCAGGCTCAGAAGCGCCTCACTTTGCCGGCTGAGCTCAGCTCAGCTACTCTTTATTTCTCCTTTTCTCCGCTGGCCAATCGTAAGAAAGGCGGCAGAAAACGGGCGAAATAAGAGCGGACAAATTTGCAACTCTCTCATCAGCAAGCTGAGAGTGAAATTGGAATTCGTCATTTTCCTTTTCAACGCGTCGTGCCCTAGGGCTGAGCGATTGAGAAGGAAAGAGGAGTGTGGGAGAAGTGCAGGGTGCTGGTGGGCTACTTGAAAGAGTAGTCGATGATGGTGGCGACGTTGCTGGGCATGGCGTAGAGGTACTAGCAGTAGACGATGGATAGGAGGCAGCAGATCGTCAGCGTGGCCATGGGTGTTTCCACTCATGAACCACTCTCTGCTACCATAAAAAGGGATGTGCTGCACAGGAGCACATTTGTAGGTTCCCTTTTGATAGCTCTTCCGATGGGGTGTGAGGAGCAGAGTTGGGCGGAAGCTATTATCGGATGTAGTCAGTTACAACCGGAAGGAAGCCGGAAGTTAGTAGGAAACAGTAGAGGAAGGGCAGCACCATCACCACTACATTCTAACACAACTGAGGAGGCCTGGCCTGGATAGGCCAGACCCCTCAACCACTTTACAATGGAACCATGATCTGGTACCAAAGGACCTTGAGTCTGCACAATGTTCTGCCTCTTTTGGGCAATCTCTCTAGGTTGCGGGTCAATTTGATGATGCTCTTTCCAATGCAAAACGAATCAGAACGATTGGATTTTGCTGTAAAGCACAAAATCCTTATATAATTTATGATCTAGCAATAAACTTGAAAACGTACACCTAGGTCAAAAAGAGGGGCTGGGCGCTGTTGGGTTGCGTTGCTCCCTTGCGCCAGCTCAATTCTCTTTGCTTTAGCAAAAGCTGTTACTGAAATTGTATTTTAGTTTTAAAATCCATGAGATAAGTTGCCCTGGCTAAAATGGGTTTGTTCTGCTGCTTTGCTTGTGCAAAGCCAATATTAAACAAGTATATGGCGCAGAGCGCAATAGGTGACCGCGGAGCTCTCAACATACCCCATTGTTCAACCTTTATACCCAAAAAAGTAATGTTTCAAATGCTCCGGGACTTGTTCCACCTCTCCAGATCTTCCTAAAATGTTATTACCTTTCAGGAAAAAAAGAGTTTCTCAAAATCCGTTGAGAATTGAGCCTTTTACAGTATACCCAAATTTGCATCCTTTCTACCCAAAAAGTAATGTTTCAAATGTTTGGAAACCGGTTCCACCCTTCCATATCTTCCTAAAATTGCATTACCTTTCAGGAATAAAAAAGTTTGTCAAGATCCGTTGAGAATTCGCCCGGGGCCAGCATTTCCAGATATATATATATACCCCAGGACAAAAATTGAGTAACCTCTATAGACCGCGTAGCGGCCCTTCTGGCCGCTTCGCGGTCAAAAATTACCTTTGTCACCCCATCGTATACCCCATGAATTATTGACAATCCAGTACTTTCGACCCTCTTTTGTTTTGCCCCAGCCCGTGACCACCACGGCATGGTTGCCCTCAAATTTTCCATCAATTTTGTCGTAGATTCCATTCTTATACTTCATGAAATTGGCATACACCTGAAAACAAGATTTTCGGCGATTTCTTTAGTTATGTAAAGTTTACCAAAAAATCGCAAACTATTGAGCCATGTAAATATATTTCTTCCATCATTGGTTGCTCTCCACTAATGTAATAAACACTTGAGTTACCTGAAGAACAAAAATAGGAGAAATTAAGTTTATTTAATGCAAACCAAAGTGGAGATCTTCGTTAAAAGATAGTGGAAATCCTTCTTGACATGATTTGGAACATTCTGGCGTCCGTCCTACTTTTTCCTTAAATTGACCTTTATTCAACAATATTCTGATTATGCAACAAACAAAATTAATAACATGTTCAAGTTGGCTTAAAGGCCACTTTACCTTATGCAGTTTAGCAAGAACGTTTTAGAGGCAGTCTGCGAGAGGGTTGAAAGGGAGGGTATTTCACTTCCGGAAGTTTAACGGTTCTAGTTGGGAACTGTCATTTAGGTGTGGCTTAACTGTGATTCATATGTGACAACACTGGGTTGCAGACAGGATTGTCCCAGACTGTATTGCCCCACAATGAACTACCACCAGACTGGATTGCCACCGGTCAAATTAGCCACCAGACAATATTGCCACTGGACTGGAAGGCCGGACTGGACCAAATATGTTATTCAGTTTAATCTTCCATACATATGACATTTGTAAAAAACATTTTTCGAACTGCTGCCCAGGGCGTGGCCTGGGACACAACGAATTATTCACCTAGATTTAAGACACAATTCATATAAGGTCTATAAAGTGGCGTCAATCCAAGCTCGTGATGCCGTCATGGGCGGCTCACCCTGTAGAGCGGCATGGCAGGGTCTTCTGATAAGGTTGTGGAATGATGACAGCTTGGGCATAGACAAGAAGTATGACCAAAAGTTCCTTGGTGACGTCTGCCAGGATGTCTCGGAGCTCATCCAGGTCTTGTGAAGTCTTGGCCGTCTCATCATGATCTGGTCCTTGACTGATGAACATGCTTCTTATCAGGTTTACCAGCTCCTCGTTATAGATGCAATCCACTGCCACCACTGGCTATGTTCCCTGCGGGCAGGGTCTCCAGGTTTCGACCTGGACTGATAGTGATGGACCATCTGAGCACTGGGTGGGGGCTCCTTGGGCCCCCCTTCTTGATAGTTGCTGGAGTCCTGGTAGGAGGTGGAGTTGTTTCATCTGCTGTCACTGGTGTCCTGGTTGCACATGGAGTTGTCCTCCCAGCTGTTGCTGAAGTTGGATTTGCCGTTAGTGCAGAGGCAGCCATGATCATGAAACCTTGTGAATCAGCTGGATGGGTGGTATGCCAGGTTCCTCACTCAATGCAAATTAGGCAGAAGCAGTCTTCCCGGTGCTTGCGGGTGTAGTGGCAGATCTCCATGACAAGGTTGGCGTAGTTGCCTAGGGCATGGAGTGCACCAAGGTTCAGCAAGCAGTCGACGCAGACGATGTGTTTGCAGTTTATGCATCAAACTTGCAGCATGGGCGGTGCTGGCTGCCCACAGGTCTGCTGACCTTCTGGATGTTCTCTAGGCTTAGTTAAAAATTTGGGCAAACTTTTTTTCCCTGAAAGCTAAAGCTTGCCGCTTGGATCCTGGCAGGGTAGAAGTGGTGCCAAATTAGTTAAAACATCAAATTTTTGAGTAGGAAAATTTTTATCCCTGAAAATTTACTATTTGTTCTGTAATGGCTTAGAGGCCTAGTCTCAAAAAACCACTCTCTCAAATTTCAATAAAAAAATTTTCCTAGTTAGGGGACATAAAAGTAAGGTTGCCCGCTGAAGCCGTTTTTTAACTTTTGAACAAAATTTTCGAGAAAAAAATTCCCAATTTCCTGTGTAAAAGCATAGGAGAAGGGTGAAAAAAAATCATGAAAATTTCAATTTTCATTCCCCTCATTGCGCCACCCTACTACAGTGGCTGAGAATAACTAAAATCAATATTTTGTGCCAAAAAAATTGGGTAAATTCGAAGCGCTGTGAAGCGCGCAGCCCAAAAACTGACCAAAATGGCCATTTTTGAAGTTTTTTAGTGATTTTTTCCTCATTTTCATAGTTCAAAAATTTTTTACGCAATCGGGACCCCGACTTTTGGAATACAAGCCTCAAAATTGACCCATGACCATAATAATCAGTGCATATTAATAAAAAATGCCAGAGAATAAAGAAAGCTGGGAGAAGGAAAGCCTTAAGACCTCCGTCATGAGCAATGTCATTGAGGCTTTGCTGAATTAGCGTTGGGAGCTCAGCGATGAAGTCGCACTGAAGGAAGGCTGGCTCAAAGTAGCCTCCAGCAAGCTGCTCCAGTTCATTCTCCAGACTGTCCATGGTTTTTGCAAAACTGTGAGTTTGAGCGCAAGCAGAGAAAGGTACACAAATTTTCTAAATGTGTACACTGGGCAATTGATGTGCGGGAAATAAACTGTACAATTTAGCTCTGGGCATTGAAAGTTTGTTGAAAGGACAGTGAAAGGAAGTAGTAGGAAAGAAAATGGCGGGGCAAAGTCGGAGTCAGAAGAAGAAAGTGGGCAAGGATGGAAGGAAAAAAAAGCAGCCTCCCATCGCTCGACAAGCCAACCAAAGAGTTCTGCCTCCTGGCCAGCCTGCCGACACTGGACAAGCCTACCAAGGAGCGTTGCCTCCCCTTCCTCCTCCTCCTGGCCCTCCCGTGAATTCCATCCCTGGCCCGCCTCTTCTACAAGCTGAAGCACCAGAGCCGTTTTTCAACAAGCAACATATTCTCCTCAAGCAGCAGAACAAAGGCAGCGCTGAGCAGAGATAGGACCAGCAGAGATCGTACATAAAACAACTTTTGAGATTTTGCATGTTATTTATATTTGCATGAAAAACAGTTGAAATAGACGGTTAGTTGTAATCGTAAGTACAATAAAACATAGCATCTTAGTGAGGTCCAAGGCAGCTCAGATGGCTGAGTTTTGAGCGCTCTGTCACTGTTTTTTCATTGCTTCTTCTGCGTGACAGTTGCAGAAGGTGTGGGAAAGTGATTGTGAGACTAACCTTGATTCTAAGGATATTTTTGTGACCTCTTTTGGGTATGGCTTGGTCTTGGTATTGTAACCTGGCCAGGTGGCGGGCACGGCCCTGGACAGGGACCAGACCACTGCGGCAGCAGGGGCCCAGGCTGCGGAGACGGAGGCAGCCCCGGATGGGGCCCAGGCCATGGCGGCGGAGGAGACCTGGGCCAGGACCCAGGCAGGGGGGCGGCTGGAAGAGCCAAGACAAGTGAGCCAGTTGCTGGCAGGGCAGAGACTGGGAGCGGTTCATAGACAACTTCTGGCCACCACTGCGAGCCAGCATAAGCCCATCCTACCACCGCCATCCAAGCCATATGGGAAGCTCACAAGACCAGCAGGGCACGGCAGACCTGGTAAGAGCAGTTGCAGACCTCATTGGGCGCATCCAGCCATTGGCGGGAACAACAGGTGGGGGCAGCATGGAGGGCCAGAGGGACCAGGAGTCCAAGGCCCTGCTGAAAATAAAGCATACGATCAAGAAGTTCATGGGCAAAGACATTGCTGCCTACCCCCGGCATTGGAAGTGGAAAATGCAATGAAAAATGAAATGAAATCTCAAATTCCAAAAAAATTCCCTCTGATTGGTAATAGAAAAAAATCTAACTCTAAGTGGTGATTTGAAGAGGTATTAGTATCAAGCTATTTCCGAATGTGCTAAGGGGAATGACTTGAAGGGTTTTCTCTAATCTCTAATTTTATCTCTTATTATGAACATTTTTATTGCCTTAGTTTGTAAACGAATGCATGTAAACAAAAAAACGACAAACGAAAGGTTGCAGGTGACAAAAAGAAAACGAAATTCCTAGGGCGCGACAGCGCCCTAGTTATGAATGGGTGATCGAGTTTTTGCATGGTTGCGTGTCACCGAATTGATTGGAAGACTGGTAGGTTGAACCCTAGGACATATACATATCAATCGAAAGCCCACAAGCTGCTGCAGATGGCAAAATTCTTCAAATTTTGATTTAGGGCTTAGAATTTTAATTATTTAAAAGAATATATTAAAAAACTTCAAAAATAAGGACATTGCCCACTTTGACACACTCGCATTTTGCATCAAAAGCGAAATTAAAAAAACTAAGAATTACGTGTTTTGGCAAATTGATTCAGCTTTCCAATGGTGCATCTTTTGTCAATGGTTACACGGAGAAATTTCCCAATCAATTCACGTTTTTGAGTGCGATTTTTTCGATTTTCTGTTCTACCCATTATCGAAATGTTTCATTTTAGTGAAACTGCGCAGTTTTATATAAAGTGATGCTCAGGTTAGCTGGCATGCAATAGGTTTTTGAGCTTTATGGAATCGTAGAGGGCGCCAGTGCCCTATTCCTAGGGCGCGAAACTTAATTTATAAAAAAGCCCCAAAGTTGATTTTATCCCTATCTAAAGTATCATTGTCCTGGGTCATGTGGCAAACTCGTAGTCTTGTTCATGTGGCAAATAAATATGTTTCCACATGGCCAAGATCTAGACAAGACTAAAATGCTACAGCATGAGAAGCTTATGAATTCTCAATCATCAAAAAGATATAGACAAGATGCAAAGCAATCGTGATACATTTTGATTTGAATTGAGAAATCATTTTGAGCAGAAATTTCATCTAAAAACTCCACTGCTCATTCATAAGCAGGCGGAAATTTTGGCAACAAGAAGACAAAAATGGAAGTGAAAGTTAACAATATTTATTCAAAAAAAATATTCAATAAATACTATAAAAGCAAATCAAATATAAGTTTAAATAAACTTTTAGCTACAATAAAATTAAAATGCATATAAATTGAATAAAAAATCAATTGAAAAATATTAGAATCAACCTTAAATGCATCAATGAGTTAAATTATACAGGTATTGAATTGTTGCTCCAATTTTGGAATGTTTTTCTCATAGCAGTACCTTTTCAGGCATGTGTTTTGAAATTAAAGCTGATGGTTTTTATGAAGCTAAAACTGAAAATAATAAAAAAAATTCAAAAATAGCTTACCATTTGTGCAAAACCAGAAGAATAAGCTATAAAATCTGCCATAAATTTCCGCCTGCTTATGAATGAGCAGTGGAGTTTTTAGATGAAATTTCTGCTCAAAATGATTTCTCAATTCAAATCAAAATGTATCACGATTGCTTTGCATCTTGTCTATATCTTTTTGATGATTGAGAATTCATAAGCTTCTCATGCTGTAGCATTTTAGTCTTGTTGAGTTATAATTCGAATTTTGGTCTCGTAGTTTCGTGGCACGGGATTCTTTCTCGTATAGAGGTGAAAATCTAATCTTCTCTGTCGGGCGTCGATTTCTTGATCTGGAAGGCGCAATTAGCACAAGTCCAACATCTCATCCATCAATTGGCGCAGGGTAAACGAAAGAAGATTCGTCCTCTACCTTCAAACGAATTAGATGAACAGTGCTCTTTCCCTGCGCAATGAGTCGCTTGTCCATCGATCCCTCCTTCGCTTTGTGTGCTCTCATTCGCTTGTGTACTTGCTATATCTTCTCGTCCTTATCGTCCTCTGGATGGGTGATCTTCCCCGTCGCCCGATGTCCCGCTCATGTTCTTCCCTCTCTGGAACCCTAATTATGCGATCTGAAATCGACCTGAAATAGACTAGTTTAATTAGTAGCGACTATACTGGTACGCTTCTGATTATAGATTATCCTTTGGAACTCTTTGAACCCTCCTTTCCCTGTGGTGCGTAGGATTGACGGGTAGGCTTCGTTTAGTCGTCTAACTACGTTTGTTAACTCTGAGTGTGAGAAGCTTTTGCTCAGCATATTTCTGACTAGATTCTCTGTATTGGTTTTTAGCTCGTCCCATTCCGTGCAAATTCTGCAGAATCTGATTAGCTGGCTATAGAAGGTATTCAGTCCTAATTGCATTGGTTGGTTGCTTTTCTTTTCGGGCATTGTGATAACGTCAAACTTAAAAGCCCTCCTTTTGTCGTATATTGTCCTCCCTGTGGTAGTTGTGCTCAAGGATAGGTCGAGAAAAGCCAGTGTCCCTCCTTTCGGAAAATCGTATCCTAGAGGAAGCGAGGTAGGGTACATTCCCTCTGCTGCCTCCATAAGTGCATCTTTGTCAAATGCTAGTATGTCGTCTATGTATCTTCTCGTACCTTTCAATTTTTTGGCTAGTCTGTAGTTTTCTGGTCTACTGAGGAAATCGAACTCTAATTTCGAAAGAACAAGGTCGGCTACTATTGGACTGCAGCTTGTTCCCATGGCAATCCCTTTAGTTTGTCGAAAAATGACCCCCGCATAAGAGACATAAGCTTCGTTGACTACTATTTCAAGCATTCTCTTAACTGCATCTACCCCTAAGCTAGTTCCTCTCCTGTCTTCGTTATTGTGCATATAACAATATTTCCCTTTTGTTATATACTTATTTTTTCGGAACATGATGCTGATAATTTCTCCCAACTTATTGAGTACCATCTCATGTTCCAATGCCGTGAAGAGGGTGCTAAAATCAGCCGTACACATGCTTGCATTTGTTCTCCCTTCACCTGTGCGAATGACGTTAATCACCTCCCCACTATTTTTGATGCTCCAGTACAGGCTAATCCCCTTTTTCTCGCCTATATTTCTACAGTATCTCCCCCAATGGTCTCCTATTGTTTTGAGAATATTAGTAAGTTCTACTCCCAGAGTTTTAAGGCTACTTCTCTTCGCTCCTGCTATGAATCTGGCTCCTATAGGATTTTTGTGGAATTTGGGGGACATCCATATAGCTGGTATCGTTTTATTGATTTCTTCTAATTCCCCTAGCCCTAGCTCCTCAAGGATATTTTCGTGCCTAGCAATTAGTCTCTCTTCACTTTCTGTTATCCAAGGTATATGTTTGATTACCGGCTACTCTCACCCTCCCTGCCTCGTCAATGTCCACTCCCAACTCCTTGTTCATTCTTGATAGATATTCTTTTTTGCAGATCATAGCTAGGTTGTTGGAGGCCTTATCTACCGGGGTAATAACTACGTCTCTGTGTAGCTCCCTCAGATGATACTGGTAGTCCTCATCAATTTCATTTTCCCCTCCACTATGTCCCCTACTAGTCATTTTCTCTTTTATATTTGTAAGGATGCCATAAAGTTCGTTATATAAATCACATCCCTGCCTCTCGTCGATAATTTTGTCTTCCATCAAGCTATATACCAGGAGATTTAATGTATGGACGGTGGCCCCACAAGCATTGTCTATCCCTGTCCCATCTACTGGCCTATACTTCAAGCCCATTCTAAACATATTTTCCAGTTTAGTATGTAACCAGTCTAGTCGTCCTGTTAGCACGTGGCCGTTGGGTTTTAGTTCCCTATCCCTTCTTCCGCAGGGGCAGTTTCCTTGTATGATCTTCTGTAGCTCCTTGAGGTCTAGTTTCTTCAGAAATCTGCTGTAGTTCAAAACCGTTCCTCCTAGCTGTTCCGGCAGTTTCCAGCTGATTCGTGTCCCCATCAATTCCTCTCGTAGTTCCGGATTTCTTTCTGCATACTTTTTCAGTATCCTCGAACTCCCCACTCCTGTACTGAATTTGTTGCAATATGGTTCGGTGAAGGTCCTTTTTGGCAGTTGCTTCTTTCTTTTTTGTCGCTCTGTTCGTACTTTTATCTTTGATGTCGCGTAGCTACTTGCCAGTTGGTATTTAGCGAATCCACTCTCGCTGCAGTCGTTCCGCAAGACCTCAACTAGTTTCCGTAGTTCAGTATCCCGTAGTGATTTTAGTGCGTTGAAGGCAAGGCCTGTTCTGTACCTGTGCAGATGAATGTACTGACCTATAGCCGCGAAGTCCTCGTCAGTTTGTAGTGTTCCTCCTTCTTTTCTTCTCTTCCTGCTTCCTCTCTTTCTTTTGGCGTTCTCGTTGACGCTTCGTTTCATCGTGATCCTGAACCACGGGGGGTTTCTTCTTTCTGCGGGATCTGTTGTTCCTGTAATATTGCCCGAACCCTGTATGTTGGTGTTTAGCCCCCAGGGCCAGACTGTATTGAGACAGAGTGTCCACGCTGCCTCCTTTGCCTCGAGTGTTTTCTGGTTACAATCGTCGTCTACCGTCTCTAAAATTGACAGTTTTGGTAGGATTATATTCTCGTGTGCTTTTGAAAAGTGCCTGTAGATGACTGTATCTTTCTCCCCCTTCTTGATGTTTCGTCTGTGCTCCCCCATTCTATCCTTTACCCTTTGTCTAGTTATCCCTACTTATTTCATGGTGCAGCCTGTTTCGGTACATTCCAAGCAATATATTACATTTCGTGCGTCGCACCCCACGGTCCTGTCTACCTTTGTTCTAATCTTATTGTTTGTGTGACTTTGTGACATGTGAAAATTCCCCCTGCCACATTCCATTGCGCATTTCCCCATCTATCCGCTCCCTATATGCCATCCCTTCTCATCCTGTCTCTAATCAAATGTTCCCATCCAGCATTCTACCCTTTTTAAATCTCATAGCGCACCATCTTAGTACTCTGTTCTGTTTTGTGGATACGCACCCCCAACATGTTTCGTGCTTGGCGGAAGTGCCCTCTCCTGCGCCATGGAGGGGTGTGGGGCCCTGGAGTGAGGAGCGACTGGATACGGGGAAGGGTTATGTGTCTGATATTGATGTGGTGCGTTTGCATCCCAGCTTATGTTTGTTTGTATTGGGTCATGATTAGCATTCCTGCGGGTAAATATACCTTTTGAAATCGAAACGTTCTGTGATATTTTATGGGACATTAGGAGTAGACGATTTTGAAAATTCTGATTTTTGATTTTGATTTCTGTGTTTCTCGTGACACCCGAGAAACGAAAAAACGACTTCTGAATTTTGGGATTTGGAGACTTTCAAGAAAAAATCGGCTTTTAATACTTATGAAATCATCTGCAAGCGACAGAAAGAGGTGGTATATGAAATGAAACTCCGCAGAGTTTGACCTGACATCACTGATTGGAACTGGATCAAGAACCTGTTGGTGCAGAGCAAGCTGCTGGAGCAAGTCAAGTTCTACCACCTCTACAACAGTCTCGAGGGTCCAGCCAAGCTGAAGATCAAGCACGTGGACCCAAACCAGCGGGGGAGCTTTGCGGCAGCATTGCAGATGCTGGACGCCAACTATTGATGGGTGGACCTCATCAGGTGCACTACCAACTATCAGGTGCAAGAAGTACAGAAGCCCTGGGGAGTGGAGAAAGCAGGTGATGCGGAAGAGACTCTGCTTCATGTATCTCACGGACAGCCACCAGATGAAGGACTGCAACTGGGACAAGCACTGATCCATGTGCAGCAGGGGGCAACACACTCTCCTCCATAACCCTAAGCACAAGGCCACAAGGACGGACAGGCACAAGGGGCAAAAAGGAGGTGGCAAAGAGGACAGAGCAAAGAAGATGGTGGCCACCTGTGCAGCCCCAATGGATAACACAATGAGCATGCTGGCAATGATGGAGGTGGTTGTGATGGGGCCGGCCAGACAAACGGAGGGGCTGGTCAAGGCGCTCTTGGACAGCTGCAGCTCCCTCTCTTGCATGCACAGGGAGGCAGCAAAGAGACTGAAGCTCAAGCAGGACCACCCGAGCGAGTGGAGGTGTCCTACGCAGGGAGCCAGAAGCCCAAGGTTTGTGGTGTTGGGCATGGTACTGGTGAACTTGATGGACAGGCGGGGCAGGAGCATCCCCTGCAAGGCCTTTGTCATCGAGGCCATCTGTCTGGAGCTGGTGGTTGGTGGCATCGTCCTCAAGGACAAGATCACCAAGCAACTGGGACAGCCAGAGCTGGGCTTTGCAAAGTGGCCGTCACGGGAGAGCTAGAGCTTCACGGTGGAGCTGCTGGTCAGCCTGAAAGCCTACCACGCAGTGCTGGGCAGGGTGGAGAATGTGGACGTGAAATACAAGTTTGTCATGTACAGCACAAAGTTTGGGGTGATCCTGGAGGGCGCCCTGGGAAAGGAGGACTGCATTGCCTCCAACCGGAAAGGAAGGAGGCCACTGCCGTCTCCTGCCTGGGCTACGCAAGGCTGGCATTGGTGCAGTAGGCCCTGGAAAGGCAAACAGAGCTGGACAGCATTGGGTTTGCAAGGATGCCCACCTAGGGACGCTGGTGACTGACAAGGAGATGAAGCAGCTGCTGGAGCAGTGGTCGCGGGATGCGGATAGCGCTATTGTGGTCTTGTTGCCATTCAATGAGGGCCCTGCCTTGCTCGCCAGCAACTTTCCCCAGGCTTACAAGAGATCAAGGAAGATGCACTCCAGGCTGACCAAAGAGGAGAAGCTGGTTCAAGGGGCAGAAGGCTGAGGGGAGCATCGTCCCAGTGACAGAGCTGCCAGAGCCGGGGCAAGTGGTGCATCACCTTGCCCACTTCAAGGCACCCAGGGGCAAGAACTGCCAGCCGGTGGTGGATGCCTCAAGCAAGGCGGGTTTGCCGCCAATGTCCATCAATGACCTCACCTCCCAAGGTCCCAACCTCCTCAGCTGTTTGGTGGCAGTACAACTGCGTCTGCAGCTGAACAAGTATGCCTTCTCCGCGGACATCCGGGCAGCATTATACGTCATGAAGGTGAAGCCAGAGCACCAAGAGGTGCTGCGCGTGATCCTGCCTAAGAACTATGCAAGGCCAATGGATGCCGAGAACTACCAGATCTATTTCTACACATGCGTTATCATGGGCTGCAACGCACTGCTGTTGCTTCTGCAGGCCTGCATCAGAAAGCTGGCGGAGGACATGCTGGATGGGAAGGAGCAGTTTGGACTGATGGTAGAGGAGGTGAAGCTGATACCAGAGCGGACAAATGCCAACAATATCGTCTTGGGATTAGACAACGAGGCGGGTGGTGCTGGGGCTACGGAAGCTGTTTGCGAGCGCTGCCTTTGAGCTCCAAAAGTTCACAAGAAAATCAAGCGGCCTCATGAAGAACCTGCCTGCGGAGTCATGGGGACGTTGGGACTAGACTGGGACATCTACAAGGACACCCTGCTCCTCCCCCGGGCCAAGTTTAACAACATCCCAGAGGAGCTTATGGCATGGGAGCTCTGCAGCAGGGTGGCGTGAATCTTTGACCTCTTTGGGGTGGTCCTCACGGGGCGGCTGGCAGGCCAGAAGGTGCACACCTGCTGTAAGAAGTGGTCGGTCAAGGTGTTGGAGGATGCAGCTGAAAGCTGGAATGTTGCCAAGAAAGAACTGATGCGGGTGCAGCAGCTGGTGATCCCGCGGCTGGCCTTCCCGGATAAGATGGGAAACAGGCTGGTGGTCTTCAGCAATGCCTTGATGGACACCTACGGCTTCATGCTCTACTCTGTGCATAAGAGCCCAGGAACAAGGATGTTCCTTGCCAAGGCCAGCCTGGCGCCCATCAACAAGAAGGGTGTCATCATCTCAACCCCGCGGCTGGAGCTCTGGGTGGCCGTGGCAGCAACGCGGACAGCAAAGGGTCTAATCAAGACCATGGCGGTCAAGATCACCTTCAAGAGTGACACCCACTTTGTGGACTTGGCCGCGGTGCTGGGCTGGCTGTGAGTGGGACAGGCGCCAAAGGTATACAAAAACAGATGGGTGGAGGATATTTGTGAGACCAGGCTCACCAGCAACTTCCGCTTTGTGGGCACAAAGGAAACCCAGCAGACTGGGTGACGCAAGCAAATACCATGAAGGAGGTGCAGCACCCAAGCCTATTCATGGATGGCCCAGCCTTCCTCCTCTGAACCTACATGGGCTGGCTGGACTGGAAGGCACCGCCAGGAATGGAGGCAGTGGAGGCCCCAGGCAAGGTGGAGCCACCTGAGGCTTTGCGACCAAAGGAGGCGGTAGAGACCTTGCCCAGGGTGGAGCTTTCTTCCCACAGCTCCCAGATGCATGGAGCAGTGGGACCCAGGGTGGAGCTCCCAAGCGGAGCAGCAGAGGCCCTGGCGACCGCGGCGGCATTGGAGATGGTGGCTTCAGCTCCCAGGTTGGAGCCCCCAAGCAGGGCAGTGGAGGCCCGGCGGCCAAGCTGGCCATGATGGCAGTGGCGGGCGCGTGAGGGCAGCCCCCATTAGAGACGGCGGGAGACCAGAGCAAGCCAGTGCGTTTCCTGAAGCTGATTGACCTGAAAAGGTACAGCACCCTGTGGCGGCTGCTGGCAGTGGCTGCGTACATGGTGTGGTTCTGGATGCCCTTCCAGTGCACAAAGATGGTCCTGCTCTGGAAGGAGAAGGAGTGGATCCTGGGGTGGATGGTGTTGCAGCTCCAGCGGCAGCACTTTGGCAACATCATTGATTACCCAAAGATGGATGAGGGCTCCGCAAGGACAAATAACAGAGCTGTAGGCCTTCTGGGACAGGAGAGGCTGGGGAAAGCTGCGCGTGGGGACAAGGTTTGGGGATAACAAGCCGACGGAAAGTGGGAAGACGCCCGTCTTGCTCCCCTCCAAGAGCAGGCTCACCCGCCTCATCATCCTTCACAAGCACACCACAAACGGCAATGCACAAGCAACGGTGACTCTAGGTCTGCTGAGGTGGAAGTGGTGGATCCCTGGCGGGATGCAGACAGTCTTCAGAGCGCTGCAACAAGGCTGCCAGGCCTGCCACCTGGCAAAGGCAGCACTGCCCTCCAGGCCAGTCATGGGCAACCTGCCGCCAGAGTGAGTGGAGATGAAGCAGCAGCCATTTGAGAGCGTGATGATTGATCAGCTTAGGCCTTTCAATATGGTGGAGATGCCGGGTGTGCCAGAGCAGAAGCGCTGGCTCCTCATCATCACCTGTACATCAATATGGGCAGTGCACATGGAGGTCCTGGCAGACTACAGCAGGGAGGCAGCTCTGTTGGTGTTGGAGCGGTTCTGGGCCAGGAGGGGCCTGCAGGAGATGTACATCTGGGGCGGGTTTCATGTTGGTAGGACACCCATTCCACGTCGACGTCTACTTGCGTCCACAATGTGGAACAAGCATCAACAATCTCTGCTGACGCTGACGTGGAACATATGTCAACATAAAACTGGAGTCCAACAGCGTCCACCAACAATTCGGACATTAGTGCTGACACCCATTTCATGATGACTGCCATTTCATGTTGACCATTTCATGTTGCTCAAAATGGGGAAAGTTCAAAAGCTGAACTGAAGATGCATTTATTACTAATTATAAATTGCAAAATGAATGAAACTAAGCAAGCAAAAGAATGCATGTGAAATACAACTCAGAAGTTTTTTAATCAAAAACTAGCCCTGTATTTTTATCATGAGCCAAATGTTCCTGAATGTGGGTAGCATATTACTGACGACAACCCAGCTGAGGCACTAGCACATGAGATATGTGACTAAAAATTCATATGGATCTTAATCCAGCAGCCTTACTGGACCCTCTAAATTTGGTGTATGATGAAGAGGATGATGAGTTTGCAGAAGGAGCTGCTGGGTTTGTCAAAATTTTATGAGTTTTTAAAAAAACTAGTCAAAACTGAGGAATCGCATTGATTGGGAAAGAAGGGATCTAGGTGACACTGCAGAGTTTGCCAGAGCTTTTCGCCTTACTCGTGCTAAGGTAGTCCAAACCAATGAAAGGGAAAATTTGAGCTCAAAAACTTTGAGGTGGATGAGCTCATCAATCTTGTTGGGCCTGAGCTCCAGTTGGCCAATCGGGGTGCAGATGGGCTGGACGTTCAGACACGACTCCTGTCTTTCCTCCGGGTTGTCAGTGGGAACAATATGATGCGGGCAGTTCGATACATGTACAACATTTCGCCACATACACTCTGCCAGTATTGAAAAATATAAATGAATTTGTTCTGATAAAGATGATATTTGAGATCCATTCATCTGGTGGCAAGAGGATTAGTGAGAACGCTGATGCCTCGAGTAACGGGCTGGGGAAATGCCGCTGCCCTTGCTTGTGATTAGCTTTCTTGGAGGTGCATTGGTTTTATTTATTATTTATTTTTTTGTTTTTATTGATGCATTTGTTCATTAGTAGCATAAAATATTCCATTGATAGCATCGCATTATTGATATCCATAATCAATATTTCCAATGGAGAATTACCAGCTGGCTTGCCCGGGTGCATTGGTGCTATTGACAGCGCTTACGTTCCTGTGGAACTGGCAAGAGAGGAAGTAGCCAATCGCCAGACCTTCGTCAATCGACATGTCATCTGATGCTTTGCCCAAGTTTTTTAGAATCATGAAAAAAAATATTTGAAGGATGATACATCAATGAATCTGCCAGAAGACTGCCTCTAGTTTCTCCACAAAGCCTTCTGCCTCTGCCATCCGAATCACCTATTTCAGGTTTACGACACAAAAGTTGAGAAGAGGAGCGGTTGTGGGGGGGGTTGGCTTTGTGTGGTGGTGGGTTGGTCTATTCTGCTACTTTTAAAGCGAGCGCCCGAAGGGCCTCTCTGTGGTCTATAGAGGTTACTCAACTTTTGTCCTCATATATATGTATTTCTGGAAATGCTGGGAACGGGCGAATTTTCAACGGATCTTGAAAACTTTTTTTTCCTGAAAGTTAATAATATTTTAGGAAGATCCGGCAAAGGGGAACCGGATTTTGAGCATTTGAAACATTACTTATTTGGGTAGAAATGTTGAAAAATGTGGTATGCTGTAAAATGCTCAATTCTCAACGGATTTTGACAAACTTTTTTTTCCCTGAAATGTAATAATATTTTAGGAAGATCTGGAGGGGTGGAACTGATCCCGGGGCATTTGAAACATTACTTTTTTGGGTAGAACTTTTGAAAAATGGGGTATATTGAGAAATGGTGGATTCTCAACGGATTTGGACAAACTTTTTTTTGCTGAAAGGTAATAACATTTTAGGAAGATCTGGAGGGGTGGAACTGGTCCCGGAGCATTTGAAACATTACTTTTTTGGGTAGAAAGTTTGAAAAATGGGGTATGTTGAGAAATGGCTAATTCTCAATGGATTTGGACAAACTTTTTTTTTTGCTTAAAGGTAATTAAATTTTAAGAATATCTGGAGGGGTGGAACTGGTCCCGAAGCATTTAAAACATTACTTTTCTGGGTAGAAAGTTGGAAAATTGCAATATGCGGTATTTGCACTGTAGTACCTGAAGTCTTGAGAATTGCACAGAAGAGTTGATTTTTTTGTTCACTAGTCTTATATGTCGATTCTAAATCTGTGCTTACTTTTGAAATTGGTTGAGAAACCACAGACTTAATTTTTGAGTTAAAAGTATCATATAAAGGATGCACTCCGCGGTCACCTATTGCGCTTTGCGCCATATACTTGTTCCTATCAATTTTAGTCAATTCATCGCAGCCAGAAATGCACCTCCGCTGGCAGCTGAAGGTTTAGTTCCTTTCACTTCTCCAACACCTTGAGAATGTTGATGTGTCTGGTGAGGAGAGCATTTTCAATGAAAATCTTTGTCTTCACGTCCCCCAGCTGCTGGAGCTGGCTGGCTTTGGCTGCAATTGATAAATATGTGACTTATGATGAAAAAAGGGAAGCAAACTTGGTTTGGTTGAAGAAGGTGGTGAGGAAGGCTTGGGCTTCTTGCGAGGTGGAGAGGAGGCTGGAGTGTAGAAGGATGGCGGAGGAGCCGGAGTGGCGGAGGGAGGAATGCGTGTGGTTGACGTCCGGATGCGACTGGTTCTGCCACCACTCCTTGTGCAAAATGGACTCTGTAAGCACCCGACCGCCACATTTCATCCCCATGTTCTGAGAAAACAATTATTTTGTTACTGTCAATTCCATTGCCAATAACATTGCCGAATTGAGCCAATTCTTCAAAGGCCTTTGTTTGTTGATAGCCAGAGACAACCAATCCATCCTCATCTCAACTCAAAAAGGGAGCCTGCTCAAAGAACAGAGGCCGCTCTGCCATTTCAAGCAGAAGAATACGTGTCTTCAACTAATCATATGATTTGATTGCATGAGAAGTCCCTCATTAACCTGTTCACTTCCGATTCCAGGCCCCTCATCGCTCTTTTGTCCACCAGCGGTTTCTTCACCTTCCATTTCTGCCGTTCACCTTGCCACTGCCTTCCAAAAGCTACTTTTATTTGCTGGCTCTTAGTTTTGCGCGAATGGGGAGCAATGCTTTCAAGACCCGAATTGGTGCCTGTTTAAGAGTGGCTTTTTTAAGAGTTGGTTTCAGATGACTTCGGATAACATTTATTTTTCATCAAAAACATGGACAATTTACGAAAAAACATTTAAAACTTGAAAAAATACCTTTAGATAAGGTGTTTGCAACAAGTGTCCACATGTGTATACAGCCCCCCCCCCTGTAGACACTTTTTGTGGACATTGTCTGCAGAGATAGTGGACATTGTCCGCAACGTGACACACGAGTAAGGGAGCCAGGACCATTATAACGTGTGAAAGGGGGAAGAAAAAGGGGCATCTGAGCTCGGTGGGCGCTGATTGGTGGAAAGGCAGCTCGGTGAGCACTGATTGGTTGCTGGCCCCAAGGAGGCTAGGCTTGCGGGCGAAAGACGCAGGCACCGCCTGGCGGTCGGGGATGGGCTGTGTGTGGGGCGCAGGGGCGGTCGGGGGCTTGTGGGCCCCTGGCTGGGGGAGGGGCCTTTAGGTCGGAGGCTGGGGGGAGGGAAGGCGCCCCCTTTCGGGGGAAGCGGTTTTTGTGAGGGGGGAGGGGGTGGGCAGGGGTGTCTCACACCTCCTACCAATGTCTCCATGCTTTTATGCTCCAGCTTTTAATGCAGTGTGCACTTTGATCTTTTAATGATTTCCTTTGTTACAGGCTTGCAAACTGACCCAATCGGATCCAGATTTCCCAGTCTACATTTCCTGAAACACTTTTCAACATGGAGGAACCAATAACAGCTATGGAAAAGATGATCATGCAGCTCCAGCACGGTTAGTTAAGCTGTGGGACTTGAATGAGGGGTAAGAAAAGGTATTGATTAGGAATTGAAAGAAAGGTGGATGAGGCGCAGCAGTTTTTGGTGCCCAAAGTGCCAAAGCGACGCAAGACGACGAACCCAGGCCAGCTAAGCCAGCTGCAGACCAGCAAGAACACGCTTCCCCTTACCTTACGCTTCCCCATTCTTGCTAGTCTGCTTCTACCCTACAACAGTTATTCTTCGGCATCGCAGAGCTCTGCTTATCTTTACACCCAGCCACCGCCCGTCTGCCTGACCAAAGGTTCCAGCCAGTCTTCCATTGCCCAGGCCAAGGGGTAAGAGAAAGAGTAGAGTTGGTTTGAGGCATCCCGGCATCGGAGCTGATGGAAATGGACGTGAAAGAGGAGGTAAAGGAGGAGGAGAACAATCCCAAGAACTGTCTATGTATGTTGCAGAATGTCTATACATTTCCATGTATTTGTTCGCAGTTTGGTGTCAAAACTCTTTATGAAAAATAAATTAATGCATTATGAAAAATAAAATAAAGCTGTTATTAAAGCTGTCATTTACAAATTGAAAGCGGCTGATGCGGTGCATAAAAAATAAGCAGATAAATCATTGCAGGCTTGGCTTTGAGAATCTTGCGCACTTTGGCGGTGCTTTTCCCCCTCCTCCCCCTCCTCCCCCTTCCTCCTCACCTCCTCAAAGATCATCGCAGGCTTGGCTTTTTTCCCAACGCCTTTCCTCCCCCAAGCCCAACTGCGCAAGCCCTCTCTAACCAAGCCAGTTATGATGCACGGTCTTCATTTACAAGACCAGTTTGCTCAGGGACTCGATTTCTTTAGGGCTACATCCTTTGTACATACTCTTGTTCTCGCCTACTTTCCCAATGCCTTTCCTCCCCCAAGCCCAACTGCGCAAGCCCTCTTTAACCAAGCCAGTTATGATGCACGGTCTTCATTTAGAAGACCAATTTGCTTAGGATACTTGATATCTTTATGGCTCACATTTTGCTCTCATCTTTGTTTTCATGGGACCGTTCAGGGTTGACAGCAATGAGCGAATGAAAAATACTTGGAAAGCACAGACAAAAAGTCAAAAGGCAAAAGTGAAAGTTCATAGTTTGGTTTCATCTTTGCTTTGGGCTTTTTGATCGTTCGCCGCCAAATGTTCAGTTTCAAGTCGTGGTCGCTTGCCAAATTGCTGGAGCATCTCATAACTATTGCGGGATAAAACGGCAGTGGGAAGTGTGTTCTTGCAGGCCTGCATCTGGCTTAGCGGAAGGTCTGGGTTCGTCGTCTTGTGTCGCTTTGGCACTTTGGGTAGCAAAAACTGTCCTTCCGCCTCCCATCTTCTAATTCCTAGGCAATCCTTTTCTCACCCCTCATCGACACTACTATGGCTTAAAAGAACTTTTGTTTTGGAGCTCCTTGTTCATCCTGTTTGAGGCTTTAATCAGCTTTTCCAGGTTGCAATGTTCCTCGGGAAATGTAGACTGGGAAATCTGGATCCGATTAGGTCTGTATTAAAGGCAATTTGATACAACATTGCAAGGCTCGTTTTCGGGGAGCTCAAAGTGGGCGCAGGGGCAGGAGGGGAAAGGGAGGGAGGAGGGATGGGGAGGGGAGTGGGTGGATCCTCCCCCCACCCTCCTCCTCTCAAGAGGGAGGAGGAAAATCTCGCACCCCCCAAAAATAAAGTCCAATCCAGAATAAAGTCTTATAGAGCTCGGAAATTAAAGGTGGCTGTGTGGAGGGATTGGTCAAGAGGGGGGAGTGTATCATTAGAGGGATGGATTGTGGTGATTTGCGCAATTATGAGGCAGTGTGTAGCAGAAAGTAGGAGAAGGGGCTCCTCCCCTCTCCCTCACGCCGTTCTCTCTTCCTCCCGTCAAAAATCCTGCTCGCACCCCTCAAAAAATCTCCCTCCCCCTCAAGAAATAACATCCTGCTTCAAAACAAAAAGGCGTCAAAAGAAAAGCTGGGCCCAGGCTTTATTTGAGCAAACAAAAACTCAATTACCCGCCATGAAAGATGCTGAGCAAGGTTATTTAAAGATCTGATGTGCGCTGAGGGATTGAGGCGGGGGTGGACTGAGGGGTGCAAAGTATAGAAGGGGAAACATAAAGGAGCCAAGTAGGCAAATCCCCAGCTCTTGGGGCGTGTTAGGAAAGAGAAAAGAAGGCGGCGGGCCTTAATGAGCAAAGAGGGTTGAGAGGTGGTGATACTCTTATTAATTCCCCCCTCCTCTTTCTATCCTCCACTCTTTGGTTAGCGGTAAAAAGGCCAAGTAGGATTTGCTGAGAGGCGGTTTCAAAAGGGCCCCCTGTTTGAGGCCTTAGTGCAAAGTTTGCCAAGTGACAAAGGCGGCGGCCGCTAAACCCAGTTAACAGAAGCGCCTACAAGCCAAACAATAAACAGCTTCAAATGGTCGTCGGCGGCCTGTTTGAAATATGGTTTGTTTGCAGATATTTTGAACGGGTCAAGGGCAGCCTGTGGCTGGGCATTGGGGTTGTAAATTAGGAGGTGCAAACAGGCGGCGCTGGAGGGAGCGTCTGCTGCTTTCGCAAGGGAGTGTGTCTGGTGACCACCTACAGTAGCAACCAGAAGCTGCAAGGCCAGCAGACGGTAGCCAGAGGCAGCACTGGCCAAGAGCCCTAAATTAGCGCTGGTAAATTATGGGGCTTGTAAATTACTTTGGTCTGCATAACAGGCGGTGCTAGGGGCGGAGCCTCCTTCTATCACCAGCTATTTGAGCACCTGTTGCAGGTCTGGATTTGGAAAAAAGCGCCAGCCAGAGGAGCAAGCCCAAGCCATAAATTAGCGGCAGCAGATGATTGAGCAGGGCTCGCAAGTGCAATCCAGCTCCCCCCTTTCCCTGCTGTGCTCCTCTCACCCCCTATTTGCCCAGCCTAAATCCCTACCGCTAATCTCAAGGGCCTGCTCTCACCAAGTCCTCTTTACCTTGCCTTGTGTTTGTGTGTGCTCAGCTACATTGGATTGCCACATTTGGTGATACATGCAAGACAATTTCCTTTTTTTAATGTTATAATTTGCTGCTTAGTTGATTAACAATCAGATTTGGTGCAGTCTTTTTTCGGGCCCTCCACACACACACACAACTGCACAATTGCAACCGTGCAAAATGCAAAAGTGCAACAAAGCAGCGAAAATTATGGCGGCCTCCAGGGAGGCTGCTTAGAGCCTTTGGCAATGGCTCGCCTAACAGCAGAAGCTGATGCTCCTTGACCACCTAGTCTAAGCGGAGGAATCAAAGGGCGCGTGCGCAAGCTCATCAGGGCTCTGGGTGGCTGTTCGTTGGGCGGGCGATCCCGGACTCCAGCGGCGGGCGGAGGAGAGACTTCATCAGGTGGGAGTGGGGGCGAATCTTGATCGATGGCCTCCAGCACTTGATCGAAGCCTTGGTCTGGAGGGACTGCTCCGGGCTCCTCAGCGGTGGCGTCAGGCTCCTCTGGGGCTGGGGCGGGGGGCTGTTCTGCGTCTTCTGCAACCACCGGCGGAGGGGTGGCTTCCTCTGCGGCTGGCGCAGGAGGCTGCTCTGCGTCTTCAGCCACCTCCAGCTGAGGGCCGGCTTCCCCTGCGGCTGGCGCGGGGGGCTGCTCTGCGACTCGAGCAACCTCCGGCGCAGGGGCGGCCTCTTCCTCGGCGGCGGCGGCAGGGGGCAGTTCTTGGACATCGGCGCCGAGTTCCTGGGCACCAGCAGCACCTGCAAAGGGAGGCTTTTGGTAAAAGCTGGGAAAGAACTGAGACTTGAGGCTGGGGATGACCTTGAGGCGTTCCTAAAGCCAGAAGTAGCAGAGTGGCTTAGTGGTCGAGTTGATTGCTCAGCTGCAGCGCCGAGGCCTGTTCCTCCTCCTGATCTTCCTCCTCATCTTCTAGCTGCGGGACTTGAGCTTTGGCACTTGATCCTTCTTCTTCAGCGTTGTTTTTTTTGTTTTGTGGGTGTTGGTTTTGGGTTGGGTTGGTGGTGGTGTGTTTTTTTTTTTTTTTTTTTGTGTTTTTTTTTGGTTTGGTGTTGGGTTTTTGTTTTTGTTTTTTTTGTTTTTTTTTTTTTTTTTTTTTTTTTTTTTTTTTTTTTTTTTGTTTTTGTTTTTTTTTTTTTTTTTTTTTTTGTTTTTTATTTTTTCTTCCGGCTCCCTCCTTCTCCTCTCTTGCTCCTTCTTGCCCTTCTGGCCGGTACATAATCTTCTTCTCTCCTCCAGTTTTGCTGATAGACAGCTGTTTGATATTGGAGTTTTCCAGGAGTGCACAGTTCATCAAAAACTGAGTCGGTGCATTGAAGAATAGACTACAAGTTTTTCAAAAACTTAACTTTATGCCCTTTTGTAAAAAAGCCAAAGAACCGGCGGGCCTGAAGTTGTCCGACTAGCACAGGCGAGCTAGTTTGAAGGTCCAGCAACCCGTTTGTGCAGTCCAAAACGTCACTGTAGCAGATGCAAACCTCTGAACCAAATTGCTTGGCTATTTTTTGAAACTTGTTGGAAAAGGACTAGCCTTCACAGAGCTTGGACTCGGTGACGATCAGTAGGCTTGTGGAGCTGCGAAAGAGAATGAAGAGCCAAAGCCCCAGTCTGCCCATAGCCTCAGCCTGCCTGCCTTACGAAATTCTCTGCCTTCAGACACATGCGCTGACCAGTGTGAGCCTGCTGGCATGCGTATGTAGCGTCTCTAGTGGCTGGCTTGCCTGGCTTCATTGGAATGTAAATATATGATCTTTGTCCAACTTGCGTGTTTTTTAAAATTAATTTGTAAAAAAGATAAATATATAGCCAAGCAAAAATAGCAAGGAACATCCTAATGAAAAGCGGGATGTGGGAGGGGCTTAAACACCTTGGGTGGCCTAGTGAGCAAATCAGCGTTATTTTGCTGGGGGTGGGGTATGGGTCGGGGGGAGGGGCGGGGTTTGGTCGTGTGCAGTGGGGTGGGGTAGGGGGTCTGGAGAGGGGCAGTGGGCGGGGTGTGCAGAGGTGCCCCAGGGCAATCATTTCTGCTTCAGACGCCCCCCAGAGTAGCCTACCCTTGCTAAAGGCTTTTATCTCACCCCATCTTTTCCAAGTAGGCTCAGGGCTCAGAAATGGCAACCACGGCCAGTGGGGAGAAGCTGATGGAGTTACCAAACGAACTTCTCTGCAAAATCTTCAAGCATCTTGACCGGCCATCACTTCACGCCGCACACCAAGTCTGCAGCCGTTTCTGGAACAACATCGACTCTATGCGCCCGGAAAAACTTCACAAGGTTTGCCTCTCAAGTTTTTTGGAGCAAGTGTTTTGTGAGTGATTGGTGAAATATTAGGAACTCTTGTCGGAACTCGAATTTCTGTTGGGCCTTGGTCACTCTGAGATACGCTGCACAACCTATGAGCAAGTATCAGATTCCTACCGTCTTTGTTAGAAAACTTGGGATTAAAAAAGTAAAATTCATAAAATATTGTGGGGTTTGTTTTAGATCAAGGTCAAGGGCAGATGGTACAAATTCCACGTACTTCTTGCAAAGTCTATGTATTGCCAATCCTAAACTTCTACTCATTAAGCGACCAATTTGACTGGGGGTTTCATTTCTTAACAAGACATTTTAAAAACTTGAAAACTGGTCTTGCTTTCAGAAACCTTTCGTTTGTTACATCAAAGACAGTTAGGATTTGCCGTTCTAACAAACTTCACGGTTTTTTCAGCTTTGTTTTATTTTTGCGTGAAATTAGACAATCAGGATTTTGTCAGATTTACAATATGTCTTTGCAATTATCATGGCTTGGGGCATTTTTCCCTCGACGATCATCTTTGAGGACTGCGAACTTCCTAGCGCCGAGTTCTTTGCTCTCTTGGATCCATTAGAACCATACTTGCAAGAGTTGCAAATAGAGTAAAATCTTACTTTTTAAAAGTCAAAGCCTTCCAATTAGAGCATTTAAGAGGCCACAACCTTTTGGATGCTGGTAGCTATTTGGTCACAGTAATAGCTAATCGATTGCTCAACTGTTTAAAAGGAGAACTCTGCACACTTCGGTACATTGCTTTTTGTGAACTGGTGAGCAGCTTTTATTGAAATGGTCATGTATTTAAGCACAATTTTTTTAGTATTACAATCATTTTCCAAGTTATTATATGAAGAAAGAATGGGAAACAAGTCTTGCTCATGAGCTACTGCTAAATCAGTGAAAACCTGCTATTTTGGAGCTAACAGGAATCCGCATATCCCAAGTAAGCAGATAAGCAAAGACGAAATATAGATTTTCAGGTCCAATTTATGAGTGCAATTGGAGATTTTATCACTGACGAAACTCCTGCGTTCCAAGATAACCCACCGTTTTTCCCAGCACCCTTAAAGTCTACATTGCCTGCTAAAACCAATAAAAATTGCTTGCTAAAGTTTCAAGAAAAATTTTATTTTATAATAGATAGATTTCATGTGACCATTAGTTCATTTTTATTTGGACATTATGGTATAATGTATGCCCCATCTTTTAGTAGGCCTCTTGATACAATTAAATATACTAAGCATAGAATAGCTGCTCGTAGGTACGTGTTTCACAATCATTTTAATGGAGCAAGAATGGATGTCAAGTTTTTTTATTCAAATTTCAATTTATACTGAAGCTTTTAAAGCTTTTATTAAATTTGATTAATTGTTATTTGGATAAAAATGACATTGGAAATTTTACCCCCCCTTCCCCATAAATGAGCACAAAAAAGTCTCTGGCCACAAGCTATACGTTTATAAGAAGATCAGCCTGTTTCTGCATCTTGTTCAACATTAATGTGCAAGCTTTTATGCCTACAAATCCATTTTTCAAAATAAGGTTGACTTTTTTAGGAAAATCCTGCGAAAAAAGTGTCAAAGATGCCGGGAACGAAGAAGAAGGAGCTGCGTCCCTTGGAGGCCAAGCAACAGGCGGACCGTCCATTCTGCTCCACTCCCATTGTTTCAAAGGTGAGCAAAATTTCATAGTTGAAAAGGATCTAGCGTAAAAACGTCAATGCTTTAAAGGTTTTTAAAGGCTTGCATAAAAAGTAAATCAAAGGAGCATTCAAAGAAGAGTAAATTTGAAAGAAGCATGAGAAGAATGCGGACGACTGCGAGAAGCTGGAGCAGAGCCCAGGATGTGAGAAGAGCGTTCATGGT
>JASANA010012278.1:0-17135 GCA_030248095.1 Ptycholaimellus sp. GST1_10 | reverse complement strand
TTTCCTTTCTGTCATTTACTCTGTCAAATTGCTGAGCTCTATTTTCTCTCCCAGGCTATGGCTCATGCTGGAGCTGATGGAAGGGCGTTTCATCGTCTGGCTCTCCAAGATTGCCTTGACGGCCAGCTGTCCACACCTCTGGCAGGTTATGGCATGGAAGGCAGGAGGTCTATGCGGTTTCCTTGCCTTGACGTTGCCGTAGCTTGGCACGTATTGTTGTTTCGTGGTTAAGTTAAGCGGAATTCTACCGGATTATGTAGATCTGCGCAATGCTAATCGTGTAGTGCTAAAGCAGGGCCAGGGAAAGCTCTGATGTTTCACAGTTTTGATGTCCTATATATACGAGCTCCACTCCAGCCCCACTGGGGCTTCAGACCTCGGACGCAGGACCATTGCTTGGAAAGGGGGGCACCCTTCCCCATGGGGACACCCGGCGGGCGTGTCCAAGGGGGATTCCTTCTTGGTGTCCCCATGGCAGGGCAAAAGGCAAGACCCACTCTGCAACGCCCCCTGACTTGTCCTGATTCCAATGCCACCGGTCTGGCCCCTCCTTTTGCACCTCAAACCTTCTGCCATATTTTTAATAACTTAATTGTGAATTTGATTTGAAGGGAAGGAAATCTCCAGATCTAAGTTCCGATGGGCAGATTGGGCGGAAATGGGCAGAGGCACCGATTCGCCAGGGTTTGGAGCTGAGCTCAAGGAATTTTACCCCAACGACCCCCAGTTTGTAATTTCAAAAGATTCATCAGTTAATTGAAGACATTATTCCTTTATGCTAGTTACTCTTTTGCCGCTCTCTTTGATATAATTGTAGTAATGAAAAATATTTTATTTATAGTTGGTCATAATATTTTAAAATGTTCATTTTCCTGGATTGAATCGTTAAAAGCGCTGGCTGTATGTTTCCCAGGTAAAGCATGGCAGCAGCACGGCTGTCTCCTTCAATTGCCTCGCTGAAGCTACTGAGAGGCCTACTGGAGTCGGGAAGACGAAGCGAGGTCTGGAGGGATCGGCCAGAATGAATCTGCCCATGATGGAGTTTGAGCTGGCCTCTGATTCGGAAATTGGGAAAATGGACAATAGAGAGATATTTTGATCTGGAAGCCATCATTGGGCGTCGACTCTTCAACGGAAACCTCCAGCACCTCAACAAATGGCTCCGTTATCCTCCGTTGGCCTCACTTTCCATCTCTTCTTCCTCCTTCCGTTTCCCGTACTTTTGCACTAAGGTCCAATTGAGTTTTGGTGCCTCAAGGATTAGAGCTGTCTTGATGTCCAAATTTGTTGATTTCTAGGAAATGATCAGTGGAATAAGATCATCGAGTCATGAAAGCGGAAGAAGCATTGGAGTCAGTCTACATTTCTCGGAGACTGGAGCAACTTCTTCGCAGATCAGCCAGCCGATCGCAGGTTGGAGCCGACTATCTTGTTTGATTTATTCCTCAACTCATTGGCTTCAGAGAAGACAGGGAGCTGCAAAGCTGTGGTCCACAAACTCCTTTTTACGACCATCTCTCTGGTCCATTTTCCTGTTTTGCCTTTCATTGGCCTTACTATTGAAGACATCAATATTCTCTTCAATTGATACGCTAAATAATATCATTTAAGGAGCAGCGACACTGCCACATCATCTACTACAAAGGCTTGGCCAACATGTGGTAGCCAGATGCCACCTGACCCCAGATCGCCAATCCCACTCTGGGCCAGAACGACATCTACTGCAATCTAGGAACAACCTCCCACCCCCCTTATCCCCGCTGGACTGGCTCACAAGAGCAAGAGGTTCTGCTTCTTCTTTCGCCCCCCCCCCCATCCACCTCAAACAATTCACTGGCTTTCCAGCAACTCCCATTCCGCCAGAGCTGCATCGCATGCTGACAGCACCGGCGAGCAAGAGCAGAAGACGGCACAAGTAGCCAGGCCTGGACGAATTGGCAGGGAGTCTACAGGAGCTGGACCTTGCCGAGGGCAACCTCAAATGCCTCTCACAACCCACCGCCCCTCCCTTCCACGTCGACAAGTTCGACTAATTCCTTCGAGACCCTTCTTCAACTCCGCTTACATCAAGTACAAGCCCGAATTCGGCTACCGTCATCTGCTCCCAGCAGCAGTTTTCACCACCACCCTGGAAGGCCACTACTGTCCCTCCCCTTTCCCCCCCCCCCTCCCTCCCCGCCTCCAACTTCCTCGCTAGGAAACCAGTTCTCTTATGTACTCTGAGACATTTGCCGCAGACTTCTTGCAGTCTTCACTGCTCAATGGATGGAGACACCAACTCTCGTCCTTACACCCCGCATTTCCTAACAGCTCCTCCAATCGAACGATGAGTGCGCCATCTACGCAGGTGCTTTCTTCCAATTCTTCCAACATCTATGTCTATGATTGTGGCTAGCACAGTGTCTGTGGTCCGGGAAGGCCGATCATGAGACGCGGCAGTGTCAGCAGAACAGCCACAAGCCCCAGATTCCTCTTCGCACTGCTCCCAAACCCGTCCATCCACTCCCCTCCACTCCCCCATCCTATGTCGGCGACTATTCCAGCTCCTCCTCCTTTTGCATGCTTTAATTTTGGCAGAACATGAAACATCACTGCATTCATGTCTTCCCATTTTATCCCTCACTCTTTCCCTCCATCCCCCTCCCTCCTCCCTGCTCCTGAACGGCAACAGATTGGCACCTTCTTTGCCAAAAGTCGATGCACCGTCTTTCCCGTTCGTTGGCCTCTACTCCCCCTCCTTTGCCCTCTCCCTTCTCCCCCCCCTCCTACACCCCACCCCTTTCTCTCCTCTTTCTTAGCTCTCCCTTCCAGTCTCTTCTTTCCAACTAACCTGTTCCCTTCCCTCCCCTCCCACCCCTCCCCTGCTAGCCACCCTCTCTCCTCTCTCTGTAGCCTTTCAGCTTCCCCTCAACGCATACTGGAGTAGCCTGCTTTCAGCAACTGAGGCTGTGACCTTTCTCCCCCTTCCCACGCCTCCCTCCTCCTCCTCCCCTCCCATTTTCCGCGTCCCCTCTCTCGCCCCCCCCCTTATGCCTGCCCCTCCCCGACACACACACCCTCCCTTTCTCCTCCCCCTCTTGCTCCACTCTGTGGCCCCAGGTTTCACCATCCCTTCAATGGCACTGTTCCACTCCCTCTCAGCGATCATTCGGAAACAGAGCTCTGCCTTCCTACTACACTCATCCCCTTCCCTCCACCCACCTCCTCTGCTCCCCTCCTCCGACCCAGCTCTTTCCGGACGGCCACAAAGGCCTCTGGTGGCCAGGGGTCTCCAGGCGAAACAGCCATCAACCAGCACTCAATCTACCTGCTGGCAAAATTGGAGGAGCTGGAATAGTTGCCGACGTAGGATGGGGGAGTGGAGGAGTGGATGGACGGGTTTGGGAGCAGTGCGAATATGGGCCCTGTGGCTGTTCTGCTGCGACTGCCACGTGCGTGATCAGCCTTCCCGGACCACAGACACTGCGCTAGCCACAATCATAGACATAGATGTTGGAAGAATTGGAAGAAAGCACCTGGTAGATGGCGCACTCATGGTTGGATTGGAGGAGCTGTTCGGAAATGCGGGGTGTAAGGACAAGAGTTGGTGTCTCCATCCATTGAGCAGGGGAAGTGGAGGGGGAAGGGAATAGGTGTAGTTGGAAAGCAGAGCTGGAAGGGAGAGCGAAAGAGGAGAGAAAGGGGGCGGGGTTAGGAGGGGGGGGAGAAGGGAGAGGGCAAAGGAGGGGAGTAGAGGCCAACGAACGGGAAAGACGGTGCATCGACTTTTGGCAAAGAAGGTGGCAATCTGTTGCCGTTCAGGAGCAGGGAGGAGGGAGGGGGATGTAGGGAAAGAGTGAGGGATGAAATGGGAAGACATGAATGCAGTGATGGACCATGTTCTGCCAAAATTAAAGCATGCAAAAGGAGGAGGAGCTGGAATAGTTGCCGACGTAGGCTGGGGGAGTGGAGGGGAGTGGATGGACGGGTTTGTGAGCGGTGCGAAGAGGAATCTGGGGCTTGTGGCTGTTCTGGTGACACTGCCGCGTCGCATGATCAGCCTTCCCGGACCACAGACACTGCGCTAGCCACAATCATAGACATAGATGTTGGAAGAATTGGAAGAAAGCACCTGCGTAGATGGCGCACTCATCGTTCGATTGGAGGAGCTGTTAGGAAATGCGGGGTGTAAGGACAAGAGTTGGTGTCTCCATCCATTGAGCAGGGGAAGTGGATTCTGGAGGAAGCCATGAAGACTGCGAGAAGTCTGCGGCAAATGTCTCAGAGTACATAAGAGAACTGGTTTCCTAGCGAGGAAGTTGGAGGCGGGGAGGGGGAGGGGTGGGGAAAAGGGGAGGGACAGTAGTGGCCTGCCAGGGTGGCGGTGAAGACTGCTGCTGGGAGCAGATGACGGTAGCCGAATTCGGGCTTGTACTTGATGTAAGCGGAGTTGAAGAAGGGTCTCGTTGGAATTAGTCGAACTTGTCGACGTGAAAGGGGGGTGGGGGGCAGTGGGTTGTGAGAGGCATTTGAGGTTGCCCTCGGCAAGGTCCAGCTCCTGTAGACTCCCAGCCAGTTCGTCCAGGCCTGGCTGCTTCTCCCGTCTTCTGCTCTTGCCCGCCAGTGCTGTCAGCATGTGATGCAGCTCTGGCGGAACGGGAGTTGCTGGAAAACCAGTGAATGGTTTGAGGTGGAGGGGGGGGGGGCGAGAGAAGAAGCAGAACCTCTTGCTCTTGTGAGCCAGTCCAGCGGGGATAAGGGGGTGGGCGGTTGTTCCCAGATTGCAGTAGACGTCGTTCTGGCCCAGAGTGGGATTGGCGATCTGGGCTCAGGCGGCATCTGGCTACCACATGCTGGCCAAGCCTTTGTAGTAGATGATGTGGCAGTGTCGCTGCTCCTTAAATGATATTATTTAGCGTATCAATTGAGAATATTGATGTCTTCAATAGTAAGGCCAATGAAAGGCAAATCAAAGGAAAATGGACCAAGAGATGGTCGTAAAAGGAGTTGTGGACCACAGCTTTGCAGCTCCCTGTCTTCTCTGATGCCAATGAGTTGAGGAGTAAATCAAAGGAGATAGTCGGCTCCAACCTGCGATCGGCTGGCTGATCTGCGAAGAAGTTGCTCCAGTCTCCGAGAGAAATGTAGACTGACTCCAATGCTTCTTCCGCTTTCATGACTCGAATGACTCATTTCCACTCATCATTTCCTAGAAATCAACAAATTTGGACATTAATAGCTCAAATCTTAGGCACCAAAACTCAATTGGACCTTAGTGCAAAAGTACGGGAAAGGGAAGGAGGAAGGAGAGATGGAAGTGAGGCCAACGGAGGATAACGGAGCCATTTGTTGAGGTGCTGGAGGTTTCCGTTGAAGAGTCGACGCCCAATGATGGCTTCCACATCAAATATCTCCTCATCGTCCATTTCAATTTCCGAATCAGAGGCCAGCTCAAACTCCATCATGGGCAGATTATTCTGGCCGTCCCTCCAGACCTCGCTTCCTTCCCGACTCCAGTAGGCCTCTCAGTAGCTTCAGCGAGGCAATTGAAGGAGACAGCCGTGCTGCTGCCATGCTTTACCTGGGAAACATACAGCCAGCGCTTTTAACGATTCAATCCAGAAAAATGAACATTTTAAAATATTATGACCAACTATAAATAAAATATTTTTCATTACTACGATTATATCAAAGAGAGCGGCAAAGAGTAACTAGCATAAGGAATAATGCCTTCAATTAACTAATGAATCTTTTGAAATTACAAACTGGGGGTCATCGGGGTTGAATTCCTTGAGCTCAGCTCCAAACCCTGGCGAATCGGTGCCTCCGCCCATTTCCGCCCAATCTGCCCATCGGAACTTAGATCTGGAGATTCCTTCCCTTCAAATCAAATTCACAATTAAGTTATTAAAAAATGACAGAAGGTTTGAGGTGCAAAAGGAGGGGCCAGACCGGTGGCATTGGAAACAGGACAAGTCAGGGGGCGTTGCAGAGTGGGTCTTGCCTTTTGCCCTGCCATGGGGACACCAAGAAGGAATCCCCCTTGGACACGCCCGCCGGGTGTCCCCATGGGGAAAGGTGCCCCCCTTTCCAAGCAATGGTCCTGCGTCCGAGGTCTGAAGCCCCAGTGGGGCTGGAGTGGAGCTCGTATATATAGGACATCAAAACTGTGAAACATCAGAGCTTTCCCTGGCCCTGCTTTAGCACTACACGATTAGCATTGCGCAGATCTACATAATCCGGTAGAATTCCCTTAACTTAACCACGAAAAAACAATATGTGCAAAGCTACGGCAACGTCAAGGCAAGGAAACCGCATAGACTTCCTGCCTTCCATGCCATAACCTGCCAGAGGTGTGGACAGCTGGCCGTCAAGGCAATCTTGGAGAGCCAGACGATGAAACGCCCTTCCATCAGCTCCAGCATGAGCCATAGCCTGGGAGAGAAAATAGAGCTCAGCAATTTGACAGAGTAAATGACAGAAAGGAAAAGTACGTGGCCATGACAAGTTCGACGACTAGTGTCAAATCAAATATTCTAAATTATTGCAATTGTTTGGTATTTCCTGCATTTGAAGCTTAAAAACTAGTCATTTAGTTTTTTACCGTGTAACTTTACTTTTTCAACCCAAAGCTTTAACATAAGTTGGGCTAAATATGTGCCAATTGCTTAGAAGAGCTTTATCTATAATTTTGTTGTTGGGGTAACATGGTTTTGTAGGTGAAAAAAGTTGGTGGAATTAGTTCTGCAAAAAATGGTGGTTTTTTTAGCGGGGGCCCTGTAGGAATGCGTACATTAATAGAAGGGAGGGGGTGAATGCGCAAATGCAGCAGGCGGGAATCAGCAAGAGAACTGATAGGATGGAAGTTACAGCGGGAGCGTGCAGGTTGCAGCGGCAGATTGCAATGCCTGCGTCATGCCTACGTCATGACGCAAACAGAGGCTCTGGCATCTGTCGGCCCCTCGCTGAATTATGCACACTTGGAATGGTCCCTTGCTTCTTTTTTTTCTCTCCCTCAACCTACTTATAGGCCAGGCCTTATGCTTAGAAATCATTCGCATCTTTTCCACTCTTCTTATCAGCCTCAATTCGTCATCCTTCAGCTCCATCTAGCCCAGCATGGCTAGATGCATCGGCAAGAGTGTTGGCAAGACCAGCTACGACAACCTGGCCGACGTCTCACAGGACGCCGCCAACACGCCGCCGCCCAGCAAGGCCAAACGCACAGACTTCCACCGCCACGCCTCTCCCACGACCGCCCTCCCCATGAAGGGCGTCAAGATGCAAGGGATCGAGGAGGAGAAGGAGGAGGAGACGGATGAGGAGAAGTGCGAGGTGATTCAAGTGAAACGTGGCGAGGAGATCTTCCAGGCAGCCTTCTTCAGCCTCAACGAGTTCGATTTTTTTCTTTTTTTTTTTCTTCTTCTTTTTCCCCTCGGAGGGGGGGGGGGGGGGGGGGGAGGAGAGGGGGGGGGGGAGCAACACCGGAGGAAGGGGGGGGGGGGATTTTCCCTAGTGAAGCATAGGACGCCTTTGTCGTCGAGTCCGTGTGCTTCGTGAGGTTTTCCTCTCTCTCTTCTTTCCCTCTTCCCCCTGCTCCTGCTTGCGGATAATGAGATGGAGGCCAGCAAGAATAAGGACATGCTGGACGCTGGTGGCAAGCAGATGGCCGAGGCCGAGGCCGAGGCGGAGCTGGGCAACCACGAGGACGCATTTAAGTCGCCCAGCAACTTCTCCACCCCATCCAACCGTCGCCTCTCTGTCAACCAGGTTCATTCCCTTGCTTTCACATCCTCCCTTGTCATGCTCCCCTCCCTCTATCAATCAGGCCTCTGGGGGAAGCGCAAGCTGCCATACACCATGCACCGCCAGGCACAGCCTCATCTTCCAACCCCTCACCTGGTTCGAGAAGATCAAAACGATGAAGATGGTTCCCCTTCTCCTCCCTTTTATCCACACTTCTAATGCCACACATTGGTTATTTGGCAGAAGCAGCTGGACGTGAAGGCAAGCGTGGTGAAGATGAAAGGGGCCATCCACAATCTGGACGTGACAGAGGACAAGAAGAACAAGCTTCTCAAGACCGCCGACGGCCTCAACAACGCCATGGACGACTGCCTAGAGTACCTCCAGCGTGAGCTCAACAGTCCAATTGGAACCCCGACACATCCTCCCACCTACCCATCCATCTTCCGCCCCTTCTAGCTCGTCTGATTCTTCTGCCCCCTGTCCATTTCCCTTTCTCCCTCTCTTGTTCGCCGCCTCCTCTCTGCCTTGATGGTCACTATAAAGCAGCCCGTCTTCATCTCTACCATGCCTTCGTCCCCCACTTGCCTCGCCATACTCATCTACTAGTCTTTCCGCTTGTTCAGATCATGCCTTTGCTCACACAGATCCCTCGTTTTTGCTCATTAGAGCCTCGTTTTGGAAGTATTCTCGTTTTCTTTGGGCTCATTGCCACTTAGGTTGCTTCCATGTTCTGCATTTCAGTTTCAGTTTAGGAGAGGAGAAGAGAGAAATTACTCACATTTACAAACATTTCCAAAGTAATCACCCACATAAAACAAGGACAAATCTACTAAAATTTAATAAAATTTTAGCATATGAAGCAGCAAAAATCTGGCAAACTAAATTTGTGAATGGTTGTAAACTAAGAAAGAACCTGATCGTGCTTGTCCAGCACATTTCTGAAAAGTTGTTTGTAATCATCTATGGTTACACTTTTGCCTTGCTCTTGGTGGTGGCGTAGATATGCTTAAAATGCACCCTTTTTCTCATCTTTCTTACGATTTGTTTGGAATAAACATGCATGCTCAATGACTGCCAACAGAGAAACATACTCAATGGACAAGATAAACAAGCATCACAACACACAACAAAATAAGGAGGAAAATGAAAGCGCTAATTGGGCCATCCAGCCTCCTGGAAAATAGTTCGACTTCATTTTCTCTGCCCGACCGATTGAAGTATTTGAGGGCTATAAGGGCTAGCCATGAGAAAAGAGGCTACTGGCGAGAGGCGAGACGTGAGGTCTTGGCAGCAGCTTCGCGCTGCTGTCGACGTGCCATGGGGCCAGCAATCTCTCGCGTCTTGAAGCTACAGACCAGTCTCTCCATCAACTAATGCAATGGCAAGAGGAGAGAAGAGACTACCAATTTGAAATGAGATGATGGGGAGGCTGGCAGGCGACCAGATCGATGACAATGCGAGTATTGCTCTGCCCAAACTCGTCCCAACACTGACGCAGACGCAGCGGCTGCAGCACAACCTTCAGTTGACTGATGGGCTCTGATTGAAACAGATAAGATGGAGGCTGGGTAAAGTGTACAGGAGCAGGCGGCTTGAAGGCTTGCTCGAAGGTCTTGACAAGGTTGCACACCAGATCGCGAGTGTCCCCGCCTGACAAACCAAAGTCCCTGGAAGAATGAATGAAAATAGTTTGAGCTAACCTTCCAGTTGACAGGGAATGGCGAAGGCGGGCGCACAGCAGTGCTTTCGTTTCAGCACCTTCAGTTCCATCTTCTCCACCAGGCCCGTCTTGCCTGGCAAAATGAATGGTGATGGATGACTGTGGCCACTCCCCGCCCCCAGAAGAGAAGAATGGAGACTGATGTCGACGAAGTTGACATATGCTTGTCGGATGCCTGTATGGCAGACAACGGCTCGGTGGTAGAGGCCCTCTAGCGGGGCCAGCACTGGCAGCTCAGACACCAACAGTTCTTCCTCACATCAAATTTTATCTAAAGGGGTGCTAAAGAAGGATGGAAGAAGCCTGGGATACTGGAATGGGTGTTAGCTGACGCTCAGCGCTGGCTTGAAGCTGGTGCTGAAATCGGCGCTGCTGCTTTCCCTCCTCATCCAGCAAAACGCTGAACTCCAGCTGGGAGGTGAGTGCTGACACCTACAAGCATTACCCCCCTCACCTTCTTTCCCCAAAGACCCAAGGCATTTTGACAAATCAATGGACTAAAAGAAAAAGGAAACAACGGATGCGAATGTCGTTGAGTGAAGCTGGAGTTTGTGAAGGCGGTACTTCCAGGAATCGGGTGGCAGATGACCTGGCTGAGCAGCCTCGTTCCGAAAGGTCTCGTCCAGAGCAGCGGGTGGTAAGGGCGGCGGCATGGAGAGGAGGAAGGGGTTGAAAGAAGGACTCACACATCCCCTCGTTTTCTTGACACCCATTTCTCCTGCTCCTTCTGCCCCAGGCTTTTCTCAAACATGGCTATCAATCAATTATGCTGCGGATGTAATTGATATGCCCAAATGTTTCTCCATCTTTGCTTATCACTCAAAAACTTCACGTTTAAACTCACAATAAGGACTACATGATAAAAAAACCTAGTTGGTGTAGGTTAAGCAAAGGCATGGAATGTACTTTTTGTAGAGTTGGCGGAGAATGATGACTTGTTCAATACATCTTTCACTGCTTCTTCCTCCTCTACTTGGACAGGAGGGCTGATTTTAGCTGTCAGTCCTGCAAAAGTGATCGTTAATTTATAATATTACTCTTCACCACATGACACATATTGCACGATGTTTCTCATGGAAATTAAATGCTGTCAATAATGTGGCAGTACAGAGATGATAACTAAATTGCCTTGGATGGTGGCACAATTTCATTGGAATGTGAGGAATGGAGAATGGACCATCTCGAGTCTTTCAGAACTGGTTTAACTTAGCTCAAGCAAGTTAAAAGTGCTGTAACATATTCGCAATTTGAGTAAAGAAAGGACCAGTCAAAGCATTAGAAAGGCGGGTGAGCTGCTTCTCGATGGATTCCAGTTCAGGCACTGCATCCTCCACTCTGCTTTCCTCCTGCCAACTCACTTCTTTGCAATTGCTTTGAGTGATGATTGAAAGTGGGTAAAACTACTGCTGTTATTGCTCATTGCATCATCTATTCTCAAATTTGCAAAATCGAACAAGGCCTTCCAGATGGTCCCAAAGTAGGTAGGCAGATTGTCGAATTTGGTGCAGGCATCCTGCCATCCTCTCTGATCTCAAAAGCCACCACCACCTCACTCACTCCAACAATGATTTGGTGTTGAACAGCAAAAGCCGGTAGCCTCCACACTTCAGGCCTCGCGCAACGCTCAGAGCAGATCCCAGCGCTTGCTTACAATTCTTCCCACCTCTTCCCATCTGACCCCACTCTACCCCACTCTACCCCATTCCCAACTCAGTCTCATTCGCTACGCCGCTCTCTTTCTCCACCCACCCTAACTCCAAGCAAGACAATGGCTGCCGCTCAGCCTCTGGACATCCACAGCTTGGCGTACTGCTTCCTGGTCAAGCTGCTGAATAAGTCCAAGGCCTACCGACTCCGGGTTAGCTCCTCTCTCAATCTGCACACCGTTTTCTACTACCATTGACCTCCTGAGCATATGCATGAGCATAGGTTGCACTTTTTTGAGTGGACTGGCGAGGATGTGGTGGGGCAGCTCGATGGAAGCCCGCTGATCAGTGGGTGGCTCTTCCTCCTGAAGAAGCGGAAGAATGGGGAGGACGGGTGGGACAAGACTACGAGCTGCTGGAGCCAGACCTCCCACGTCAACCCCATCCTGTACACCGACGACTACTCCAACCTGGCCCTCTGGAGCATCTGCTATGCCATAGCAGTTTGCCTACTTCACTTTCATACCCTCACTCTTTACTCTTTCCCCTGTTCCCTTCACAGTTGACACATTCAAGCTTGATCTATCATGCTCCAAACTGAGGCCTTGTTGAGGATCTGCTACGCTGGCTCAAGGAGGGGTATGGCAAGGCCCGCATCATCTTCTGCGTGGGAAGGGGGGCACGGGCGCTGGATGCGGCGGCCATCCGACGCGACGTCCTCGTCCTCTGCCTCTTCCTGGCCAACATGATCGGCTGTCTGTGGGACGAGGCGCGGGCCTCGCCACGTCTCCACCAGGACTGGAAGGACCTGAAGGAGATGTGGGCGCAGATGGTATCCTCTTTTCTCCCCTACCATCCAGAACAATCCTGACAAGAGTAATGACTTGAAAGGGGAGCCCGGCCTGGATGCCACAGTGCTGGCGCTTCGCCATCCCCACACTGCTGCCGCGAAGGCTCTACATCGGCCGGGAGGGCGGCCTCAACTCCGTCTTTGACGCCCTCCTCATCTAAGGTCCCAGCCCCTACCTTTCCATTCCATCCCTCTCCTTCCAACGCCGCCCTCCACCCCCACACACTTCAATCCCCTTCCCTCCATCTCCTTCCACTACCCCTCCCTCCATACCCCACACTTTTCAATCCAAAGGTTCCAAAGATTTTTGAATGGATTTTGAATGGTTCCAAAGATTTCTTGTTTCCTTTTCCTTATCTAATAATGAATGAATATTTTATAACGATTTCATATGCTACCTATGCTACCTTTTCCATTGCTACCTTTTCCTAGTATGCTAACTTTTTCAATTGCTTTGTAGTATGAACTGATCAAACGTTATGATGCACTGTTTAGAACTGATCAATTTTATAAATGATTACATATTTTAGAACATCCTTGTATTATGAATAAAGTATTAACTTGAATAAAGCATAGAGCACAAGAGAATGTAGTAGGAGAGTTATTGAGAGGGGCGTGGGGGCTCAATGGTGAGGGGGCAGGGGGTGGGGGGGGGGGGGGGGGGTGGCGGGCAGGGTAGGGGGCTAGTGTTTGGGGCCAGCTTGATGGTGCTTGGGGAGTCAGCTAGGTGCACAGATGCGCTGTGCATAATAGTGCTGGCCAAATAATGCGCGCACAATGCATCCCCAACTGGTAAGAAAGGAGCGGGAGGGTGTGGGAATCAGTGTTCGAAGTGAAGGTGGAGTGAAAGAGGAGCAGGGGAGAAAAATATGAGTGCAGGTGGGATGTCCGAGCTGGTTGAGACGCTCCTGCTTGTGGAGGCCAAGCGTCAGATTCGTGGAGAAAGGGGTTTTGCTTTAGCTTGAGATGATTTGATTTAGGGTGAGAGGAGGAATTCTTGTAGGAGAGGGGGCTAAGAGGCGGTTGATCTCTGTGATCGAGAACAACCAGAGGGAGGATGAGGTCATCCCCTATATTCCACCCATGTTTGCCACAAGATAAAGGGGTTCAAGAAAGGTTGGTCACATTTTTGGGTGCCTAGTTGAATAGAAGGGGATTGTGTAGTAAAGATGGGAGGCTGATGGGAATATGGAAAAGGGAGAATTTCAGAGGAGGTGTTGAAGACGGTGCAGCCGGTGAATGAGAGCGTCCAGATGCACGTCAACTCCATCCCGTCCAACCTGTCCAAGAACCCCACCCAGAAGGAGATGAAGAAAGGTTGGCAGCATTTTGGGGGTCTTGTTAACGAACACCACATTAAATCTGGCTTTTAATGTGGGTGTTGGGGCTGCAGATTTTATAATTAGTGATGTCTATGGTAGTATGGATGGGAGGCTGATGGGAATATGGACAAGGGCTGATTGCAGAGGAGTCGGAGAACGAGGTGTGGCGGAGTCAACAGTTCCAGGCCAGGCCGGAAGCGCAGCTTCACTGGCAAACTACTCAGCAACAAGCCTCCCAGCTGCCTCAGCCTGCCCCTTCCAGCCCCTCCCACCCTCCACCTCTCACCCTCAGCAGCCCCGGTCATTGGTCAAATGCAGAAGGCACGTAAGTCGTTCATCCCCATTCCCTGCCAGTCCAGTGGCCTCTACCAGAGTCCCCTCCAAAAGCGCCCCCACCCTCAGGAGTTCCAGGAGATGCGCAACATCCATCCCCACCCCCGCGATCCCCGCAATCGCTTCTACACCCCTTCCCCACACCGTCTCTCTTCTACTTCCACTTACACTACCCCCATGTCAGAGCCTAAGAATGATTCCAAGTTTGAGTTGATTAATATTGACTAGTCGTTTATTGATTACAAGTTGAATATGTAAATAAATAAGCCTTGTTAAATCTTTGCATGCCGTAAGCATTTAAACATATCGCTAATCGTGTTGTGCTCATTTTGTGCAATAAATCTAATCGAATTTTGTGCAATGTCCCATCAAATTTGTGAGGATAAAAAAAGACACTGCATCAATGCAATCTTTTTTCTAACAATGGAATCATTTGAAAATGTCCAACCTGAGCAGAGAAAGAGAATCGGTTGGATAGTGGATAAGAGAAGAAGCAATAGAAATGGGCAACCTTAAACTTGAAGTAAGATGTTGCTTCCCTTGGCTCAGCATTCAAGGGTGGTGTTCAGATGGGAGAGAATGAGTTGGGCGGCAGCGTCTGGCTCGCCTACGGCATTCTCAATCACACCGAGCTGGGCACATTTGCCAACCACGGCACAACCTTCAATGCCCCAGTCACTGATGACAAGCACTCCGTGGCCCGTGCCTGGACAGTGGCGAAACTTCTCGCTGTACTGCTGCTGTACTGCTGTCTTGGTTTGAAAAGAGGAGATATTTTGAGGGTTTCCTGAAGGCATACAACGACATGGACGGGACGGCCACACACATCTTCCACCAAGCCTTCCAGCACATGGCTGCCACGGAGCCAGAGCGCTACATTCAGCGCACCAACGCCACCCTGGATTACCTATCCCGCCTCCTCAAGTGCCTGCGCCAACTTGACGCCTCCAGTGCTGACTCCATCTGGGCTGGAATTGTTAATCATTCACCATTCATTCACCAATACATTCACAACCAAGGGGGGCTTTTGAAGGGGGCGCCCTTCTGGCACGTGGATGAGGAGGATCCTGGCTGGCCCACCCAAGGCCCACGGGCCATCGACGACTACGGAGGAGGAGATCCAATCAGCTTTGAAGATGGCATCTGCTTTTGTGATGTGTATGACATCATCCTGATCCCTGGAGGCGATGGGGTGGGTGGAGAGGAGGAAGTAGAAGAGGAGGAAGGAGGAGAGGGGGGTGGGGCTTGGGGGCAACCCCCGGCTTGGCTGGTGGGCCCTGGGGTCTGGTACGCGGAAGAGGAGATCTACAACTATGATGATATCGATGATATTATTTAATGCACATCTAATGAGCGATTTTTCTCCCTTTTTGCACTGCTATTCCTCATTCTTCATTGCTATTCGTCACTGTTTTTGCCTCAGCAGAAGATTAGATACTATCTTCACTATGTCAATTCACAAGCAGCCATGTTGATGTATTGGAATTTCAAGCATTTAATTTTTAGCATAACTGCAATCGCTTGAGAATCAGTCGTTGGAATTGGGCCAGTTGATGAGTAGTCAAGTGGTAGAGAGCTTTTTAAGACAGGTATCTTATTAATGTATATTATTCTCGGCACATAATTGAGAGTTATTTGCTTATTTAAACGGAAACAAATAACAAAGTTCATTAGCGAAGCTACTAAAATTGAAATGTTCTGATTTCCATCGTGGCAGGCATTATTTTACTCTTGCTAATATGGCATTCTAGCATTCAGAGCAGGACGAGACTATTAAAGCTCTTGCGCTGGTGAAGGCTATAATATTACGTTATGAAACCTCAGCCGGCTAAGTCCTCGTGGGCACCACACATAAAGTTGGCCACTGGTCATTGTTTTAATGTCAAGAAATAAATTTGATGAATTTTACTTGTTACGAATTTGGGCTTGTTAACAATTCACGTAATTTCCGCGTGCCATCGCTAATCCGGAAAAGAAGATAAGTATGCTTACTTATGAAGGCAAAGAATCGCCTGTTGCATAAATTATGCGTAATTGTGTCTTCATTGAAACATCAGATTTTTCTTTGGTTTTTTGCCGTTTGTTTCTTGTCTGTCAATTAATTTTTCATAATGTTGGCCTTATTTCAAATCACAAAATGACAGAATTATAGATGTCAGAATGTTACAAAGTGGAGAAATCCTTCTTTGCATCTTCCTTTTCCGAAAAGTTGAAGGGTCCCCTGAAGGGAGTCTAAAAATTATCCGTCTTCGGGCTAAAGACTTTTGTGGAAAAGGGACAATACGGGAAATTCTACAAGGAACTCGATGTCCGAGTCTGAGTCCTGTGCGTTGGCGGCGGGCTCTTTGGAGTTGGATGTAAGGACTGGCAATCCCTTGTCCTGTTCATTTACCTCACGGCTAGGCTGCATAGTTTTCAGCTTGAAACCATATTGTGTTGTGAAAACAAGGAACGGAAAGAATAGAGAATAACCTCTGACAGGACTCGCGGGGGACTCCAGAAAATGAACTTGTCTGAGATGGCGGAGTAGGCATACTCATGCGAGTATTTGGCCTGATGCTTTGGTCCTCGCTTCTCCTCCGTGCTCATACTGAAGCTTGCTTTTGTCTCAAATGAAACAAAATAGTCTCATCTAAAAAACAACCTCCTTTATTCCAGCTTCCCCTACTCATCTGAACTCGTTCGGAAATGTCCAAATGCTTCCAGTTTTAGAACAAGCGATTGCATCGGTGGCACCGATTTGATTTAGTGTATCATTTAATCATCACAAATTTGACGGAAAAATATTTACAACGCAAAATTGAGGAGAAAAATGTAATGCAGAGCTGCAAATAACATAGATAATGCCAAAATATGAAGATAGGGATAATGATAGATTAAAAATAGGTAGGATGCTTCAATCCAGGCCGAAGTCGATCTCTTCGTCTTCGCCAACGATTGTCTGAATTCTCCTGCCCTTTACTACATTAATCTTCATGAAGGCTGAGATGAGCAGGAACCATGTGGGGCAGGAGAAGCTGCGCAATGTTGTTCAGTCCCTCCTCGGTAGCTTTTGCCTCCTCCACGAACTTGACCAGCTTCTGGGTGATCGACTTCATCTCCTGCCTCCGCGCCAGATCCACCACGCTTTCATCCACCAGTTGCTCCAGCGCTGCCAGAACGGCCATCATGTTGGAAGGAGACAGTGTGTTTGCCATTCTGTTCTGCAAAGTGACTTACATTCATTTTACACCTTTCCAACTTCCTTTGAAGTCATATGAGCTTGGACATTTAAAAATGTTCACTTAGCAATAGATAAAGTTAGGGTCCAGTTCTAATGTTTTCTGCTCTGGTACCAATTGCACAAATGCAATGAGTCTTTCAAATGTCACAAATTCCGTGGAACAAAAGATTTATTGCTTGGAATGAGAAGGAAATGTCATGAATAATGATATTGGAAAAAGTAAGGGATTATAGGTTGCAAGCAAGCGACACAAGATTTATCAATTGGCTAGGATATTTATTTACATTTTATTGAAACAAATGTAATGAAACAA
>JASANA010012277.1:0-75611 GCA_030248095.1 Ptycholaimellus sp. GST1_10 | reverse complement strand
TGAAAATAATGCGATGTATTTTTTAAAAAAATTCACCAAGGCAAGACAAATAAAGGCTTCTTCAGTCAAAAAAACAAAACAATTGAAAATACCAAAAAATTTGGTTGTCGTGTCCGACATTTCTACCGAATCAACCCGATTAATAAGTTTCAGTTGCGCCAATATGTCGCGCAAATTTCCAGGAGAAGTTGCAAGAACTCCACAAGACTCAGGACCTTTTAAAAATTGATCTATTTCCTTATTCATTGAAATTGAAAGTAAAATTACCGAAAGCCCGGCCATCATCCCAATGAGTCCACCCAGAGAACTTACGGCGCCCATCGTCTGTAGCAAACTGGTTGAAATGCAAGTAGAAAGAAGGCTATGAAACCGTGAGTCGAGGAGTTTCCCAATAGATAGTTTTTCGCAAGCGGTGAACGTAGAAATGGGCAATCACCGTATTACCACTAAAATCGAGCTATTTATTCGTATTTTTTGTTTAGGAAAAACCTCGTGTGTTTGATGCATTCAAGGCGTTGAAACTTCTTGACTTTCATGCATTCCAACGGTATCTGAAGCAAAATTAAATTTTTCAACTACCATTTCTTGATTTATCTAGTACCTCGTTCTTGTGAGGCCAATTGTTGCGCGATGCAGCAATTGTGGTGATGGTATAGCTGCAGGGAAGGTGACACTCGTCGCAGAATTTATTCTTCTGAGCTCGCTTGTTCTTGAGAAAGGTTTCCATGCACATCTCTGCAGAAGTTTTCACAGTTAGCAAAGCTATAAACAATTTTCAGCGAACTTTTTCCAAGGCCGCAGTTCGGGAGGTTGCGGATGGGTCCGGTGCCGTTGAGTCCAGGTCTTGTGGGATCGGTACAGAGACACCAGTCTGCCAAAGCTCGCTGCACGCACAGCTCCTCACAGTTCTCACAAGCGCTGTTGTTTTGAGGATGAGGGAGGAGGGTGAAGGAGATAAAGTAAACGCGTTTAGCATAGGCGCCATGAAGTGGATAGAAGGTGCGATTGACGTCATCAATACATGGTGTATAGGGCACGCCGAGATGGTGCATTTCTTCGAAGCTCATGGCGTATCGATTGCTGTAGCCCACCGGAATGTTGAATCCATCAGCGAACGGCAGTGGGTGAACCTGCATGGACTAGTTTATTCACCACAATTTATATTTTTGGCATTCATTGTAGGCATTGTCTTAAAAGAATAAGAATAATGATAAGCTCTATGATAAGAAAAGGAAATGAGGACTACAACGCATTTGCTGGCCCAATAGAATTGAACAAATAGCCCGGTCCTACCTCTCGATCATGTACCACAGCCCGAACGCCAATCGTGTTGCTGCTGCTGAGGTAATCCGTTCGGTGCACTTTCAGTTCCAAGTAGAGACCTTCAAAGAGTCTTCTAGGCCAACCAGCAGCTGTAAATCTTAAAGATAAGACCCCGTTCATGGCCTCCAGCCACAGAGGCAGAGCGGCTCTGGTTCCAGGTGTAGCAGTTGCCGTAGCGACGGTCCACCAGTGGCCGGAAGTCTCGCTCCAAATCACACTCCACTCCATCGTACTTGCACTTTGTCACCAACTCCGCCAGTGACACGCCTGACAGCAGAGCTCAGAGTCTTTGTCATCAGCGAAGGCTTCCCAACCGACTGAGGCAAGCTTCGCCTCGCCCAGCTGGCCAAGAACAATCGGCATGAGATCCTGAACTGCAGCCGTCGTTGCCGCTGCCCCACTCGACCAGGACTCTACTGCTGATTCCCCTTTCTCCACTTCTTTCGCCTCCAGCGCTTGCTCAACCTGCAACCCAGCAGTGGGGCGACTGGCATTAAGAAGAGGCGCTAGCAGCTCACAGCGGCATTGAAGATGAGGGCGATCTCCTGCTCTGCCCTGTGCGCCTTGGCCAGGTACTCCTCCGCCGTCAGGTCCTCAGCCGCGTCTGCCTGGAACCCCAGTGGGCGAGCCAGTGACTCTATCGACGTCGCATCCCAGTCCACCTGCACCTATTTTGATTTTCAGCGGTTTTTGAAGCTGATGCGATGATACTGCCACATCTTCCTTGTCCGAGTTGTTGATTGACTTGGGGGGTGTTGTGGACGACTTTGCTGCATTCGCTCGGGATTCAAATGCCATTGCAGTGCTCATTAGTGATGCTTTTGTCATAACTTGTATGGGTGTAGAAGTAGGATCAACTGCTACTTGAGTAGCATATTCCTTGGTGGCTACGGATTCTTTAGGTGTCGATGTATACTCAGTTTTGTGTGGAATCGTTTTAACAGTGGGCTTTGTTGTTCCTGGGGTTTCTCGATTCTTGGGGGTGCTGGGTTCATGAATTTCAGAAAACTTCTTGCTTGCCTTTACATCGTTGGTGGTAAACTCTTTAGCTTTAACGGTGGGATTTGTTGTTCCTGGGATTTCTCGACTCTCGGGGGTGCTGGGTTCATGAATTTCAGAAAACTCCTTGCTTGCCTTTACCTCGGTGGTGGTAAACTCTTTAGCTTTAACAGTGGGCTTTGTTGTTCCTGGGGTTCCCCGATTCTCGGGGGTGCTGGGTTCATGAAACTTCTTGCCTGCCTTTACGTCGGTGGTGGTAAACTCTTTAGCTTTACCATTGGGCTTTGTTGTTCCTGGGGTTTCTCGAATCTTGGGGGTGCTGGGTTCACGAATTTCAGAAAACTCCTTGCTTGCCTTTACCTCGGTGGTGGTAAACTCTTTAGCTTTAACAGTGGGCTTTGTTGTTCCTGGGGTTTCCCGAATCTCGGGGGTGCTGTGTTCATGAATTTTGGAAAACTTCTTGCTTGCCTTTACGTCGGTGGTGGTAAACTCTTTAGCTTTATCATTGGGCTTTGTTGTTCCTGGGGTTTCTCGATTCTTGGGGGTGCTGGGTTCACGAACTTCAGAAAACTTCTTGCTTGCCTTTACCTCGGTGGTGGTAAACTCTTTACCTTTAACAGTGGGCTTTGTTGTTCCTGGGGTTTCTCGATTCTTGGGGGTGCTGGGTTCACGAATTTCAGAAAACTCCTTGCCTGTCTTTACCTCGGTGGTAGTAAACTCTTTAGCTTTAACAGTGGGCTTTGTTGTTCCTGGGGTTTCTCGATTCTTGGGGGTGCTGGGTTCACGAACTTCAGAAAACTTCTTGCTTGCCTTTACCTCGGTGGTGGTAAACTCTTTACCTTTAACAGTGGGCTTTGTTGTTCCTGGGGTTTCTCGATTCTTGGGGGTACTGGGTTCACGAATTTCAGAAAACTCCTTGCCTGTCTTTACCTCGGTGGTAGTAAACTCTTTAGCTTTAACAGTGGGCTTTGTTGTTCCTGGGGTTTCTCGATTCTTGGGGGTCCTGGGTTCACGAACTTCAGAAAACTTCTTGCTTGCCTTTACCTCGGTGGTGGTAAACTCTTTAGCTTTAACAGTGGGCTTTGTTGTTCCAGGGGTTTCTTGATTCTTGGGGGTACTGGGTTCACGAATTTCAGAAAACTCCTTGCCTGTCTTTACCTCGGTGGTAGTAAACACTTTAGCTTTAACAGTGGGCGTTGTTGTTCCTGGGGTTTCTCGATTCTTGGGGGTGCTGGGTTTACGAACTTCAGAAAACTTCTTGCTTGCCTTTACCTCGGTGGTGGTAAACTCTTTAGCTTTAACAGTGGGCTTTGTTGTTCCTGGGGTTCCCCGATTCTCGGGGGTGCTGGGTTCATGAAACTTCTTGCCTGCCTTTACGTCGGTGGTGGTAAACTCTTTAGCTTTACCATTGGGCTTTGTTGTTCCTGGGGTTTCTCGAATCTTGGGGGTGCTGGGTTCACGAATTTCAGAAAACTCCTTGCCTGTCTTTACCTCGGTGGTAGTAAACTCTTTAGCTTTAACAGTGGGCTTTGTTGTTCCTGGGGTTTCTCGATTCTTGGGGGTGCTGGGTTCACGAACTTCAGAAAACTTCTTGCTTGCCTTTACCTCGGTGGTGGTAAACTCTTTAGCTTTAACAGTGGGCTTTGTTGTTCCAGGGGTTTCTTGATTCTTGGGGGTACTGGGTTCACGAATTTCAGAAAACTCCTTGCCTGTCTTTACCTCGGTGGTAGTAAACTCTTTAGCTTTAACAGTGGGCTTTGTTGTTCCTGGGGTTTCTCGATTCTTGGGGGTGCTGGGTTTACGAACTTCAGAAAACTTCTTGCTTGCCTTTACCTCGGTGGTGGTAAACTCTTTAGCTTCAACAGTGGTCTTTGTTGGTCCTGGGGTTTCTCGATTATTGGGGGTGCTGGGTTCATGAATTTTGGAAAACTTCATGCTTGCCTTAACGTCGGTGGTGGTAAACTCTTTAGCTTTATCAGTGGGCTTTGTTGTTCCTGGGGTTTCTCGATTCTTGGGGGTGCTGGGTTCACGAGTTTCAGAAAACTCCTTGATTGCCTTTACCTCGGTGGTGGTAAACTCTTTAGCTTTAACAGTGGGCTTTGTTGTTCCTGGGGTTTCTCGATTCTTGGGGGTGCTGGGTTCACGAGTTTCAGAAAACTCCTTGCTTGTCTTTACCTCGGTGGTTGTAAACTCTTTAGCTTTAACAGTGGGCTTTGTTGTTCCTGGGGTTTCTCGATTCTTGGGGGTGCTGGGTTCACGAGTTTCAGAAAACTCCTTGCTTGTCTTTACCTCGGTGGTGGTAAACTCTTTAGCTTTATCAGTGGGCTTTGTTGTTCCTGGGGTTTCTCGATTCTTGGGGGTGCTGGGTTCACGAGTTTCAGAAAACTCCTTGATTGCCTTTACCTCGGTGGTGGTAAACTCTTTAGCTTTAACAGTGGGCTTTGTTGTTCCTGGGGTTTCTCGATTCTTGGGGATGCTGGGTTCACGAGTTTCAGAAAACTCCTTGTATGTCTTTATCTCGGTGGTGGTAAACTCTTTAGCTTTAACAGTGGGCTTTGTTGTTTCTGGGGTTTCTCGATTCTTGGGGGTGCTGGGTTCATGAATTTGGGAAAACTTCTTGCTTGCCTTTACGTCGGTGGTGGTAAACACTTTAGCTTTATCAGTGGGCTTTGTTGTTCCTGGGGTTTTTCGATTCTTGGGGGTGCTGGGTTCACGAATTTCAGAAAACTCCTTGCTTGCCTTTGCCTCGGTGGTGGTAAACTCTTTAGCTTTAACAGTGGGCTTGGTGGATGTAAGCGTGGTTGCTGAACTGGTTTCTACAGCAGCCGCTGAAGTGGGGCTTGCATCTGAATGACCACAAAACATAGCCTGCATAATATAAACTAAATGACCAACTGGTTGGGAACTGGCAAATGGGCCAAAAATGGCCGTTAGTTATATGATCGCCGATGCTGGATCTGTGGGCAATTAGAACTCCTCGATCCTCGCTTTCGCCTCCACCTGGCTCCCCAGGCCCCCAAAGCGAACCTTCCACTGCCACTTCAACCATGCAGTTTCTAGTTTGCAAGCTCTAAATAATAGAAAAATCAATGATCGGCCAAACTTTGGCTCCCGTCGGGCAGCTGCCAGTACCAACCTCCGTTTGGCTCCAGCCCATCATCTGCCTGGCGCAGACTGACCCAGTAGTAGTCCGCCTGAATTGCGCTGGCTGGCAAACGCATTGGAGAAGAGCTGGACTCACCTTGTGACTCAGGCTCTGCGACAGAGCCTGGATGGCCTCCTTGGTGTAGGGGACGGCGAGGTGGCCACCGTTGCTGCGGCAGAAGTCTCCTGCCTTGTCAAAGCTCAGCATGGCTTTGCTGAGGGAGCCAGAAAAGCAGGAGTCCAGCAGATGGACGCTGTCCTCCAGTGCCTCGCATGCCTCCAAGCCTGTCACAAAAGCAGAAGTGGTCAGAGAGCGGAAAAATTCTAGTCATTATAGGTGCATTTCCAAAAAAATTGGCAGCAGATTTTTTGGCTGACTCCAAGGACCCCCCCCCAAGACTTACACCCCCCCAATGGGGTTACACCCCCCCCAATGAATTACACCCCTCCCCCAAGATATACACCCCCCTCAAGATATACACCCCCTCCCCCCCAAAGGGTATATATTGAAAAAATTTTTATTAGCTCAAAATGCTTCTCTGTACATATCTCGAAATTTAAACTCACGGAATTTTCATGTAGATGATTAAATACCTACTTTTTTTACAAACATAGTTAGTCTATACCGGATGGCGGGCGCATGCCTACCAGGAGTAGGGGCTTGTCGCCTACCAGGAGTACCTTTCAAGATTCCAACTCAAAAGCTTAGACGCATGCTCGTCCTCGACGAGGTCATGACTGTGGCAGTACCTACTAGTTAGTCTATACCGAGTTGATTGATGTTTTAAAGTGCTCAACTCGGTAAGGACTAACTAGTAGGTACTGCCACAGTGAAAGGACGAGCCTTTTAGTTTTTGTGTTGGCTACGCCCTATATAGCGGTATAGACTAACTAGTAGCATGACGAACACGGTATAGACTAACTATGTTTGTAACAAGTATACCGGTGGCCTCTCCTGGAGGGAGGAGTCAAGGCCACCTAAATTGAACCCCCTCTCCTTGTGAGCAAAAAATTATAATTTCGAACAAGCTCACTTACTGCATTAAGAAGCTCTGAAAATCAGGTTCAAAACTCAAAATAACACTTTAACCTGATTTACCCAAAACAGCGATGTTTCATAGGATTTGGGGTCTGGGACTGGCTACCTCTAGTGCCAATACGTAATCCTGCCAAGTTTTGGGTCAATCGGTTGAGAATTTGTGGATGCCCAGGGTGAACATATATATATATATGGCTAGTCGTGACATAGATAGCGCCACCAGCCTAAAACTGAGGTAATTTCAGAGAACCCCCTCGGCCAAGCCGGTCGAGGGGGTTCAAAAAAAGTAGGTATTTAATCATCTACATGAAAATTCCGTGAGTTTAAACTTCGAGATATGTAAAGAGAAGTATGTTAAGGCAATAAAAAAATTTTCAATATATATGCCTTGGGGGGGGGTGTATATCTTGGGGGGGGTGTAATTCTTGGGGGGGGGGGTGTAATTCTTGGGGGGGGGGGGTAAGTTTGGGGGGGGGTGTAAGTCTTGGGGGGGGGGATCCTTGGAGTCAGCCGATTTTTTAATACTAAAAATTTTTTGGACCCAAGTTGCGCCCCCCCCTCTAAGCAAAATGCTATATCTGTCCTTGCCACTATGGATTTTTGTGGAACGAAGGAGAATGGAACCGTTGGTGAAGCTTGCTGGGGCGAGTTCTGTAGTTGTGGTCGTGGTCTGAATGATTGTCGTAGAAGCTTCAGTCGCTGGGCGTTGGGTTGTTGGGTCTACAATTTTCACCATTTAATTGACCCACACTCAAATTAAGTTTTTGTAAGTTTGTGCAGTGTGAGAAATCAGTTTAATAGTCAACCAACACTACTGTAAAACGCCATTGACTAATCCCACTCAGCAGGGCGTGCTAACTTTTTGGAAATTGACAGAGTGGCAGCGAATCCAGGCTTTGTGGAATGTCGAGAAAGCCAAAATTTTTAACACGGATTACAGCATGGTTCTCGCCTCCACCCCAGTTATTCGGCTCTTTCCCCGCCCAAAAGAGTCCAGACGATGCTGCAATCAGGCCAGTGTCAATTTAATGTTCACAAACCAGTTAGCCGTAACTTTGAGAGCCGTCGGGCATATGCCAGAACCAGCTCCCGTTCGGCTCCGCCCCTGTGGATTCCTGCACCAGATTCACCCAGAACATTTGCTGCAATCGTATGCACCAATCAAATTCACGCCAGCTGAACGAAATGAGGGACTAGCATCTTCTTTTGGAAGAGCAGAGAAGACGGGGTGGAGCTTGTTAAGTATGGCATCAAGAACAGGGCGAGTGTTTGGGACGGCCAGAAAACCACCCAGGGCCGTGCAGAAGGTGAGAGCGTCGTGGAAGTCCATGGTACGGTTGGTGAGGCTGGCGAAGCAGGAGCCCCCTTCGTCCACCATCAGCGGCCACGCCAGACAGCGGCTCAGCCCATCTGCAGTCAAAGACAGCCTATGAGAGAATGTAGAATGAAGAAAGAAAAGCCAAGTGAATGAGGAAACATAAAAAGTGACTCACAAAATTTCACCACCCGATTATAGACTTTGGAGTCAAAAAAGCGGTCGCAACCCTGCGCATCAGCCAGGAACTGGCAGACGAAGCTGTAGTTTTGGGTGCATTGCTGGTCGTTCCATTCCCCGTTGACTGTCATTCGATAACAATGTTCAGAAACACTATCGTTCCAAATTTGTGAGTGTTCCCAGTGGACTTCCAATTCTCGGTCGCCGTCCTGCCAGACCAGCTGGAGCAATGGAGTCCATGAGGCAACAGTTGGCTTTTTTGAGAGGAAGGGGCCCACAGCTGTGGCGTTATTCTTGCGAAGTCCGATCCAAGTGTCGCCGGTGACCAGGAAGCTGAGGTTGGCCTGGATGTTGGCGTCGGTGACGTGGGCCAGCCGACCGTGCAGCCCCTCAGTCCCATTCTCCGCCTCCGCTTTGCACCAGGCTTCAGCTCCATCCCTACAGCTGGCTATGCTCGCCCCTCTCTCCAGCCTCTAATATGCCCTCTACCAAGTCATCGTGACTTCCACAAGCATGAAGCAGGTGTCCAAGGCATCGTAGTACCAAGCCTTCGTTCCGGTTGTAGAGTTGTCCAAACAGTGCTCCTTGATGGTCGGCAGCACTGCTGTTGCTGCAACCGCTGAGCGAATGAGAGTGAGAAAAGTGCGAGAGAAAAGAGGATTGGACCTTGCAAGAAAAGAGTGAGAACGAAGAGCGGAAGCTTGACTCCGGCCCTGGAGTTGAACGAAATCTGCTCCGTCTTCCTCCACACCTTTTTGCGTCTCCCGTTCCACCGCATCTTTTTATCCTTTTATCCCTTCAATTTCCTAACAAAGCACAGCATAGCCTAATGAAATCCAATTTAACAAAAGTTTTATTGAGATTTGTGGGGAAAAGGGATATGGGGAAAAGTTTTCGATCTTGCCCTGCCATTTTGCCATCATTGGAGGTTGACCTCACCTCAAAACTGTGGTGGCTGGCAACAAAATCATTATCTAACCTCGGCTCAGTCAGCACACTTTCCCGATTGGCCCTTTTTCTTTCACCTCAACCCATCAGCGCACCATTTCTACATTACATTTTAGATCCAGCAGCCCCTGACCCTCACCCGTTTACATCAGGCCTTCAATTGATTTCCTATGGTGAATATTTTATCGCAGGGCGATTCGTGTGAGGCTAACAAAACAACTTTATGACTGCTGACCATAAAGATGGGAAAAGTTCAGAAGTTCAGAAGAAAGTATCGAAAACTACATCACAAGAGAATTATTCATTATTACACCGGCTCATCAGATCCCTTGGCCTTAAAAACCCTTCAAAAAATGAAGGTTTGAAAAAACAATTCAGGAACCTTTTGAGATAGACGCAGGGCAGTTTGGATTGTAGCTTGATTAGATTTGGGAAGGGCCTGGAAACTGCTGATTCCAAATGGACGAAGGTGGTATACGAGGTACTCCATCATCCGCATTTGGTTTGGATTCACGTAATGGAATGATACAGCGAAATCACTGCAGCATGAGACACCCTTCAAATGATTATTCGTATCAATAAACGCCAAAATTGCCCCCTAGTTTAACTTAACAATGCTCACTCGTCCATAAAAAACTTAAAGTTAGTTCTAAGGCAGGAAAACAGTTTGCAGTGCCTCAATAGAACCTGCGTTCTGGGAAGCAAGTGATACCTTGAGGAGGGTGTACCAACTGTTGGCGATGGCCCAGTAGCTGGGGTCGCCGTCAGCCAGGTCTACGCTGTCCTCCATATTGAGGTAGTGGAAGCGGGAGGCCCCGCTGCCATCGCGGGAGTCCCCGGCCTGCACTGCACCAATTGAGCTGGGCATCAGTGCTGGCTGGCCGGATGGGACCCGGACTCCAGCTGCCTCCAGACACTTGCCCATCTCAGCGTCCTCCGCGCCGCGGTCATCCTGTCGACAGGCCTGTGCATTGCTCAGGCCGCCTTCCACCAGGGCACGCACTGCTGCCCTGCTCAGCACGTAGCCGCCCCCTCCGGACATGTACCTTTCACTGCCTTTATTTTATTCGTTCATCTTTGTATCAAACAGCAGCAGAATGAAGATACAGATTTAGACAGGTTGAACAGAGACGGATAGGTCTGAAACTTCGCTGAGAAAAAGGAGTAAAATGGCCAACCCTTGCTTAACAATGACCTTGAACTTGGCGCCAAAGTAGACGGCTTCTTCAGCGCTTTGCGAGAGGAGAAGAAAACGCAGGTTCTCAACAATGACGTAAGTATCGTCGTCCGCCTGATATTAGCTTCGCCGCAACAATTTACAGCTATTTACTAGGAACTGAGACCTTGAGGAACCAGTCATATTCGTTCAGTCGAGTATCATACAGGTGCCGGAAGGCCAGCTTCGTTTTGGCCCACAAGAAATCACGACTTTCCGACACCTTAAAAACGTTGACTGTTGAGTGGCCATTGGACCGATAAATAAGATGCATTGGTTTCAATGACGGAGATGTTTGCCGGCACCGGGCCGCGAGCCACAAAGGCATGCCCATTGCAGCGGGACAGCCAAGTGGCCTACCAACCAACGCTCATGCTGTTCAAATATTGCATGTTGAAAAGAAAACCAAGGTAGTTTTGGCCCTTTCCCCCTGCACATCGCTCGTCATAACGCAGCAAAAAACTCGCACTCGCCTTTCCATTTCTTTGTCTAAGAAGTCTTCGTCGTCAATTTTAATGCTGCCATTTTTCTGCAAAGTTTCAAAGAATGTGTACTATGAAAAGTAGAATCAATGGAAGAGTGGTGAATGAACATTTTCCGACTCAAGCTGTGTTTTCTAGATAGGAGATCAAGAGTTACGCCAAATCTTGATTTTTATATCCTGAAACCTTAGATCCTTTAGGTCAATAGTGCTATATAATACCTTTAAAAATAAATTTAGTCGAGATTGCCTGAACAATAGTCATTTCTATTTGTTGATATTAGACACTTAAAATTTTTGAGTCGATAGATTTTTGACCAAGTTATACCAGATTAAGTTTAGAAAATTAGGAAGATGGCAAAAGAAAAGGTTACTCCGAATGATTCTTGCCAGTTGAGTGGATTGTAAAAGAGTATCCACATTAATCCAGCGCAGGCCAAAAATATGATTCTCTTGCCTGCAATTTCTTAACAAATAATCATTCAATTGCAAAAAAAGTTCATCAAATTTTCTAGCTATTTGATGCCAAATTTGTACGCAATAAATTATCTTTTCATAATAGACATCCCAACCAATAAAACGTTGCATTTTTAGCCAGCTTTAATATTCGCAGGACTCAAGGAAAGGAACGGGTGCTTTCACAGGCTTTGAATGCAAAATGTGATGGCTTGCCAAAATGTATGGTTCTTGATAATAGATTTCGAATGTACCATCGCAAAATCTTATCGATTTTTTATTCATAAATTTGTTTAACTTACATTATGAATTTTCAAAAATGAAACTTCCCTGTAGATGCTTTACGGCATCTATTCAATGAATGGTTGCATTCATTCAGCTATGGGTTTGATTTTGTTTGAACAACTGAAGTCAGTGTGAATTGCCGCGAGGCCAGCTAAATCAATGGGGGTTTTCCAGTTGCTTGTTGGAAAGATTGACAAAAAGGCTAACCCTACTCCCCCCACACTCTTCCTTGCCTCGCAGCGCTCTCCTCTAACCTCCAGCTTAGACAAGGTGGAAGCTTTTGCTACCTCCTTCCAGTCTGTCTTCTCTGAGTGAGGATGATGGAACCATCGAGATAGACCAACACATATGACAAACACACCTCCATAATGGAAGCCTCCCTTTCCCTGCACTCATCCACCATGCCTTCCAGCCCAGCTCCCAAACCGCTGCCCCCCTTCGCCCTGCTCTGCCCTAGACCAAATCCCACTCTCCATTAACAGTGCACACACACTCTCACGCAGTCCAGATGGTCTCTCTCCTCATTTCGTCAACAACTCTGCATCTGGTCTGCCGAAACCAATGCTCCTCCTACTCGAAATATGTGTAGGCTGCAAGTGCAACTGCTTTCCCTTTCAGTGGAGAGAGAGCAGAGTTGTTCCCATCCATTTGGCCATGTCCATTGCTTGTTGGTAGGGCATTGAGGCCCTTCCATTTTCACCAGTAAAAAGTTGTGACCACCAAAAAAAGTAAAAGTGGAATACTTGGGTGCTCATCCGCCAACACTTCCAAAAAACTACCACTTCCCAGGATATGCTGTGAAGAAGATGACACATGTAAAAGGATGACCTACTCAAATTAGCATGCTTCCCTTACCTCACTTATCTCCTGGAGGTTGCCTTCAGCTGAAGTAGTTGTGCTCAGACCAGCAGCATCTTATGGAACTTGTTGAGGAAACGGCGCGTTTGGCAGTACGGTATGCTTTCGTCTCATTCTCACCCCCTACCCCATCGCCAGCATCATCCATTCCAACTGCCCGCCCTCCCTCTTTCGCATCCTCCTGCAATCATTACACATTTTTTTGCTTGAGTAAAGAGGAGGAAGAGAAACTAACCTTCGATGCGCAACGTAGCCAAGGAGGAGTCAGACCTCTCCATCCTTCAGCTTTGGAGCCTGTAAACCAGGGAGTTCACCTTTGTCGGCGGCCAGAGCATCTTCAAGGACAACCGCAGCTTCCTTCTCTGGACCCCAGCCACAGGTCTCCCACCGCTTTCACCACCTTCTTCCTCAAACTCGCCTCTGCCGAGTTCAAGCTTCGTCTCCTCTTCATCGACCTCTTCTATCCACTCTCCCTCCCAACAGCCCTCTCTAGGGCTAGAGTCGGAATCAGAACAAGGTCGAGAAGATGAGCTCCGAGCAGCCCAGCGCCTCTGTCGCGGGCCTGCCCTACCTCTCCCGCTTCGCCCTCGTCTCCCAGACCTACCCCATCGAGTGCAGCCACGCCTGCGACGCCAAGAATCACCTCCCCAACCAGATCAAGTGCTTCTGGTGTCAGGACATCTACTGCCTCGCTGGCCTCTCCAACGCCTTCTCACCCTCCGGCGCCGCCTCCAAGACCGCCTTCCGAGCCCTGGAGGCCCGCCACAACCTCTCCAAGACCATCACCCCCGAGGAGTGGACCGAGAGCACCCGCCCCTTCCTCTTCCTCTGTCCACCCTGTGAGTTGGGCATGGGATGCTCACCCCGCCCTCTCCTCCTCCAGCTCAAGGATCAAGGCCTTCTCAAGCACACCTCCTACCATGAGTACTCCTACATCGGCCCCAGCCGCTTCGAGGAGCACACAGGTCTTCCCTTTCATCGATCGAGTCTAGAGCCTCACGAGGAGCGCTTCTGGGCGGAGATGATGGGGGAGCGAGAGCCAGTCCCCGATCCTTCATCCTCTCCTCACCTTCCCCATCGCGTTGGCAGCATTCCCGAGTCCGAGTTCCTCCAGCAGCTGGCTGCGGGGCACCTGGACGATGCTGCGCCGGTGGACGATGAGGAGGACAACGATGAGGAGGACACCGGGGAGGAGGACGGCGGACAGGAGGAGAACCTGGAGCAGGACAACGACCTGGAGATGGAGGAGGACGCACCCGCCATCCGCATCGCCCAGCTTCAACGAGAAGCCGATGCTGCCAAGGAGGCCCTCCAGACCCAGGCCACTGTCTCCCAGCAGCGCCTCACCCAGCTCCAGGCCAACCTGGACTCCATCCCAGCCGAGTGCCTCAGTGCCCAGAAGGCCCTGCAGGAGGCCAAGCATGTCCAGCAAGAGCAGATGGCTCAACTTCTCCAGGAACAAGCTCTCCGTCAGCAAGCCGAGTCCACCTCCCAGTCGATGCAGAACGAGGTGGAGCATTTGCGGCACACCGTGGAGGGCGTGAAGAAGGAGATGCAGCAGCACCTCAAGGCCATCCAGGACAAAGGAGCTCAGGTTCAGCGTCAGTTTCAGGAAGCAGAGTCCTGCCTCCGCCGGGACCTGCAGCTCCTCCAGGAGTCCAACGACGCCCTCTCCTCTACTCTCGTCCAGAAGAGCACCAAGGCCAACCAAGCACAGATGAGGAACATGGCCCTGCAGAAGGAGGTGGAGTGGATGAAGGAGCGCGTCAAGCACGTGGAGGCGGAACGGGCCACCATCATCCACTCCTCCCAGTCCCTGCACCTACGCTGGGCCTCCGCCTCCCTACCTCCCGACACTCAACCCAATCCGCCCATCTTCGTCGGAGCTCCCGCCTCTGCCGGGCCCTCCACAGGTCTCACCCCTGCCTCCTCCTCTACTACCGCCACCACTGCTTCAGCTTCTTTCCTCTCCTCGTCCTTGATGGGGTTGGCGGTGAGTACGAGCGGGGGACCTACGACTACTACTGCGCAAGCTCTGGTGGTGACAAGTACAGGCGTGCTGTCGATGGCATTTGCAACGTCTTTGTCCACGGCCTTCACCTCCGCCTCCATCACTCAGCCCACCTCCGTTGGGCAGTCCGCCTCTGTTGGACATCCCGCCTCTGCCGGGAATCCCGCCTCTGTCGGGAACCCCGCCTCTGCCGGGGCCATCCGCCACTCCAGCTCCTACCTGGACATGGCCCTCGGCCACACGGGATCCCGACACCAGCGCCCCGAGCTCCGCTTCTTCGATGGCGCCAACCTCGCAGACTTCGCTCGCTGGTGGGAATGGTGGCAGTACTACTTCGACAAGGAGCCCATGCCTGCTCCCGACAAGCTGGAGCTCCTCCTCTCCTGCCTCAAAGGCCAAGCTCACACCAAGGTCGTCTGGTGCCAGCACTACAAGGCTACGGACTACGAGGACGCGAAGAAGGTGCTGCTGGAAGCCTATGGGGACCCGGCGGGAACAAAGCATGAGCTGATCCAGGCCCTCCATGACATCGTGCCCATCCACAACTTCAGTGGCTGGGAGCAGATCTCCGGCCTCGCCAACTTCCTCTTTGCCACCGCCAATCAGCTGCGCTCGCTCGGCGTCGGGGACCTGGACTCCCACCTTCCTCTCATCACCGCCAAGCTGCCCTTGGACTACCGGGTGCGTCTTCCAAAAGTTGACAAAATTTGAATCACAATATCTCAAGCCCATTAAAAGCTAAAAAGTTGAATTTTTTACTGAAATTAGGCCCAGTCGAAGTTAGTTTGTTTATAAATTTGCAAATTATTTCAATCAGCCAAACTGGAGAAATGATCATTTTTGTAAAATCACTCAAAAAATTAAAAGTTCAACATTTCAGCATTTTTTCATACACATTTGAAACGTGATTTCTCTCTCCCAATAAAAGCTTTTGGGCTCACAATTTAACACAAGTTGGCTCTAAGGGTGGATTATTTACATACCAATTTTTAGCTCTATGTTGAGCTCTATGCTCTACGTGCTTCCTATGTTGAGAAAGAGCCTTCAAAGTACGTCCACCTTTTAGCCATGTCTGTGCTTTATGGCCAGGTCAGCCAGACAGTGCTGCGGATCCATAGGAATGGTTAAGGTGGATGTACTTTGAAGGCTCTTTCTCAACATAGGAAGCACGTATAGAGCTAAAACTTGGTATGTAAGTAAACCACTCTTAGAGCCAACTTGTGTTAAAGTTTGAGCCCAAAAGCTTTTTTGGGAGAGAGAAATCACGTTTCAAATATGTATGAAAAAATGCTGAAATGTTGAACTTTCTATTTTTTGAGTGATTTTACAAAAATGATCATTTCTCCAGTTTGGCAGATTAAAATAATCTGCAAATTTATACACAAACTAACTACGACTGGGTCTACTTTCAGTAAAAATTTCAACTTTTTAGCTTTTAATAAGCTTGAGATATTGTGAATCAAATTTTGTCAACTTTTGGAAGATGCACCCAGTACTGGCGGGAGATTGTGCTGCAGCATTGTCGGACGGGCATCCTCACCGATCCCTCCTTCGACGAGCTCATTCTCCTCCAGACGGAAGCCCGTTTCCGCCGGGAGCTGGACGCCAACGCTCCACCTCCTTCCATCTCTTCTGGAGCAGCTCTTCTAGGAGCAGGCCAGTCCCATTCGGGCAAGTCCGCCCCGCGCTCGTCGCCTCAGCCGACCACCCAGAAGCGCAAGAAGGGCTCCGGCAACCAGAAGGGCTCCGGCAACCGGGAGAGCTCCGGCAGCCAGCCTCGCAAGTCCTCACAGGCCCCAAGCGGCAACAAACCCAAGCTCAGGCGGGCGGATGGGAGTGCCGTCTACTGCGCCTTCTGCGATGCCAACCACTACCCTCGCGACTGCACCAAGTACTCCACCCCCCAAGCTCGCCTCCGCCGAGCCAAGGAGATCCCCCTCTGCCTCAACTGCCTCCGACAGCGCCATGAGGCCGAGGACTGCCGCAACAAGGGCCGCTGCCAGGAGTGTCAGGCCAAACACCACACCATCCTCCACTCCGCTCTCCAAGCCAACCCCGGCACCACCTGCGCCGGCCTCGCTGCACAGCCAGACCACAACCTTCCCTACACCCTTCACGCCCTCTGCACTCTCACCGCTTACAACCCCAAGGGCGGGGAAGGGAAGCGAGTGGAGCTGCTGGCGGACGATGGCTCCTCCTTCACCTGGATCACCAAAGACTGCGCCTCTTGGCTGGGGCTCCGCGCCTACGGCTCCGCCCACGTCTCCCTCTCCACCGCCTGCGATGGACAGACCAAGTACGTGTGGACGCGCTATGTGGACCTGGAGCTCCTGCGCCAGGACGGGCGAGTGCTGCCGGTGGCTGCGCTACTGGTGGACGAGGTGGTGGTGCCGGTGGTGGTGGGCGGCTTCGCGCTCAGCTCCAACCTCATCAAGACGCTCCCTCCTGGCCACTACCTCAACCTTCCCTCCTCCACCCAGCACTCTGTTTGCCTGGACGTCCTGCTCGGTGTCAACTACAGTGAGCACGTGACCGGCCCCGAGGCCACCGCCGTCAAGGTCGCCGCCGGACTCACCTGCTACCTCACTCCATACGGCAACCTGCTCAAGGGACGGGTGGATCGGCGCCTCCTCTCCGAGGCCTCCTCCCCTCCTACCCAAGCCTTCCTCTTCTCCTACGGACGTGTGGAGGAGGAGCTGAAGAGACAGACAGATCTGGAGTACCTGGGCATCGCAGCAGAGTGCGAGGAGCCGCAGAAGGTGAGCGAGGAGTTCGACATCACCCGCATGGAGGACGGCCGTTTCCTCATTGGCCTCCCCGTCAAGGACTCCATCACTCACCTCTCCTCCAACTTCCGCTGTGCCCTCTCCCGCGGCATCTGCCTGGAGTCCAAGTACAGCCCCGAGGAGATGACCCTGCACTACGGCGAGTTTGACAAGTTCGCCGAGGAGGGCATCATTACTCCTGTCGTCTCCTCCTCCGACCCACCTCTCCTCCACTACATCCCCCATTGGCCAGTGTTCAAGTATGGGGCGGAGTTTACGAAGTGCAGGCCAGTCCTGGACTGCTCCGCCAAGACGCCGGAGGGCCTCAGCCTCAACGACTGCTTGCGCACCAGGGACAACCGCATCTCTGACCTCTTCGGCCTTCAGTGCAAGTTCCGGGCAGGCAAGCACGTCTTCATCACCGACGTTTCCGTGGCCTTCTACGGCATCGCCATTCGCCCCGAGCACCAGGACCTCCTCCGCATCCTCCTACCCCGCGACCGCCGCAATCCCCTCTCCAGCCGCAACCTCGACATCTACAAGTACGCCCGGCTGGTGATGGGGGCCAGTCTAAGCCCCAACCTCCTCCTCGCCTGCCTCAAGTGCCTCGGTGATGATGCAGCCGAGTCTGGAGCTGGCCATGGACTTCGCCCCGAGGAGCTGCACACTCTCGCCGACAGCTTCTACATCAACAACGGCATCTTCCCCTTCACCGACCCCAAGGACGCCAAGCGCATCATCGCCGGCCTCATCACCCTCTTTGCTTCTGCCAAGCTCCATCTGCGCCAGTTCTCTTCAGACGTGCCAGAGGTGCTGGAGGGAGTGCCAGAGCCGGACCTGCAGACGAAGCAGGTGATCCGCAACCTGGGCGTGGAGTGGGACGTCAGCGGTGACCTCGTCAGTCCACTCAAGCCCGTCTTCGACGACCTCTCCGGCCCCTTCACCAAGCATGCCTTCCTCTCCACCATCTCTCGCTTCTACGATCCCTACGGTCTCCTTGCCCCTTTCCTCCTCCAAGCTTGCCTCCTGTTCCAGACAGGAGTGCCCTCTGAGCTGGGGTGGGAAGAGTGGGTAGGGAAGGGAGTGGAAGAGGGATGGCAGCGTCTGGAGCGGGAGCTCAGCCAGCTGGACAACGTGCGCCTGCCGCGCCACCTCATCTCTGACCCCGACCAGCCAGCCGACCTCATCATCTTCAGCGACGGCGGTGGGGGAGCCTACGGATTTGTCACCTACGTGGTCCAGGCCGGACAGCCCGTCTTCCTGGCCGCCAAGTCCAAGCTCGTCCCCTCCTCCCGCAAGAGCCTACTCATCACCATCTCCCACATCGAGATGTGGGCGGCCGTCATCGCCACTTGCTTCCTACGTTTCGCCCTGCACCAGCTCAGTCCCTTCATCTGCTTCGACCACCTCGTCCACTACATCATGGAGGCATGACTGACCTATGATATAATGGAGTGTCAAGGTAGTAAAATTAATAAAGGAGGCCCGGATGCGAAATTAATTAACTTTTCAAAGTGGCAATTTGTTATCAGCTTGTTCACAGCCATTCTTGCACCTTTTCCTGCGCTGGTTTTTTTCAAAAATCGAGATTTGATAGCTTCAAATGATGAGCATACTAAAACTTATAGGATGTAAAGCCCTGAAAAATGAGCTCAAATCTAAAAGTCCTCGATTTTATTACCTACTTTATATGTCTACCTCATTGATCCATGTTTCAGACTTTTATTTGATAACAGTCATTAATACTTTATATCTTTTGCATTATGCGTGTCTTCGTTTACAGATAAAGTAAACCTTCCATGCCTAACGCTATTCGCGAGTCTATGATTCAAGCATGCGGCTTAACTTGACCGCGTAGGCACCAACCAATCTGCGCAAAAGAAGCCAAACGGGCCCAGTTCGAGAAACATGTGCAAACGCATTCCATTCCAGATGATTTCAAGGGCCTCACTTGAGCAATCACCGATGTTGCTCCTGACAAAGAGCTGAATAGGCACCAAGAACTGGTGTGAAGCTTTTGTACCCAGAATTGGTCACTCAGTCAATTTGAACTTTGTTTTACTGCTTGTAGTCTTCTTTATACGTTAAACAAACATTATATACAATTTGACCCAATGAACCACTCATCTAAGGTTTCTGACATTAATCACTCTAGTAATTTATTATTAAATAATCATCTTAATTTCACATCAAGCACTGATATTAGAAAAACCAGCACCTCGACAGTCCATAGATAGGGAGCTGGTAAATTCATGCGGTCCATGACTACATCGACTCCCAGGTCATCCTCTACTGGCTACAGCGTCCAGTGGGCCTCCGCCGATACGAGGCAAGGAGAGCGACGGAGGTGGAGGAGCTGACATGGGACTTCAAGAGCTACGAGCACCGCTTCGTCCCCACCGAGGACAACGCTGCCGACATACTCACCAAGCCCAAGGCCCTCTCTTCCCTGCTCCAGTCCAACTACTTCTCCGGACCCGACTTTCTCCACCTGCCGCTCACTCAGTGGCCCTCCTGGACTCCGCCCTCCTTCAGTCTGGAGGAGGAGGAGAGTCGGCTGGGAGAGAAGAAGAAGGCACCGAGATGCACGCAGCCTGCTCACTCGCGAGACGCAGCTCCGCCACTACCCTACCCTCTACTCCGACCTGCAGTACAAGGGCTTCTCCAAGGAGAAGATCTGCAAGCAGCTCTCCGTCTTCCTCTCTGACGATGGCGTGCTTTGAGTGGGGACACGGATGGCGGAGGAGTCTCCAGCTCTCCTACCTGGCTCCTGTCGCCTTGCTCTCCTACTCGCCCTCCAGGCCCATCACCAGCTTCTCCACGCCGGCCCAGCTCAAGTACTGGCCCAAGTCCATCTTCAGCACTGGCCTACGCAAGGACTACCAGGAGTGAAGCGAGCGTTGCGTGGCTGCGGTGTCTGCGTCCGGGCTGCTCGACGCCCCCTTCCCCGGCCTCCGCCCGGGCTACTTCCTCAGCAGCATCTCCAGCCTCATCTGCCTCCCTTCCATCACCTCCTTCTCGACCAGCTAGGCCCCCTCTACACCTACAACTACTCCCGCCAGCAGTACCAGAAGAGGTGGGCGGCCGTGTTCAGCTGCTGCGTCTCCCGGGGCCTCCATCTGGAGGTGTTGGAGAACTACAGCACAGCCGCCGTCGTCAGCGCCTTCCAGCGGATGTGGGCCAGATGCAGACTCACAGCCAGCACCGTGTACCTGGACTGCACCACGGCTTTCAAGGGCTTCGCCAACCTCGCCTCCGCCTTCCCATCCAACATCTCCCTCAAGCTCTCTTTTGGCTCCGTCCGAGCACCCTGGAGGCAAGGAGGTGTGGAGAAGATGGTGGATATGGTCAAGGGTCCGCTACGAGCATTGCTGGGCTCTCAGAAGGTGAGCGACTTCGAGCTCAGCACCATCCTCTGCCTCATCGAGGCCGTGCTCAACCAGCGCCCGCTCACCAGCCTCACCGACAACCCCCAAGACCTCCTTCCTCTCACCCCAGCCCATCTCCTTTTGCCCCACGTTCAGCTCCAAGTACCCCTCCTGCTGGACTCCCTTCCGCTGCCCAGCTCTCGCCCTGCCCGCCTTCTACGCCTTCAAGTCCAGCATCGCCAAGAGCTGGTGGACGCATTCTGGCGCTGCTGGAGCACGGAGTACAAGGCCCACCTTCGCCAACAGCACCTTCACCAACTTTGCCAAGGCCAGCCTGTGGAGCTGAAGGAGGGCGTCGTCTGTCTCTTGGTGGAGAAGAGCAAGCGGGCCAACTGGAAGCTTGTCAAGGTGGACAAGCTCCTCCCCGGCCCCGACAGCATCCTACGCTACGTCGAGGTCACCGATGCCTCCGGCTACAGCAGCACCCACTCCGTCAGCCATCTCATCCCCTTGGAGCTTGACCTGCTCTCCAGCATCTGCCCCGAGGACCAGTCCGACTACCCGAGCGACTCCGCGGAGGTGGAGGAGGCTGGTGAGGCGGTCGGGGATTGGGACGACGGAGATGGAGCGGTGGAGCGGACGGAGGATGAGGACGAGCTGGCCCCTGCCCCTCCTATTCCTTCCTTTCTCCCTCTCACAGCGCGAGGCCTGCGTGCCTATCGTTGCTCTCTCCTTTCTTAGTAGCATTTGTTGAGCTTCCATTTCATCTCCCACATTCCCAGCTCTCTCATGCTCCACTCTTTTGAGACATTGCCTAGCATTATGTAGCTTTAGGCCACACCTCTGTTTCAGCTCCTTCCTTCCTTGTTGAGGTTTGGAGTGTGATTCATTTTCTTCCTTTTGTTGGCCAAAATGAAGGCCCCGAGTATTCTGTTGAGGAAACGGCGCATTTGGCAGTACGGTATGCTTTTGTCTCATTCTCACCCCCTACCCCATCGCCAGCATCATCCATTCCAACCGCCCGCCCTCCCTCTTTTGCATCCTCCTGCAATCATTACACACTTTTTTGCTTGAGTAAAGAGGAGGAAGAGAAACTAACCTTCGATGCGCAACGTAGCCAAGGAGGAGTCAGACCTCTCCATCCTTCAGAACTAGTTTTATGTGGTTGGCAAATACAGGTTGTTTAGAAGGAGACCGGCGTCATCAACATTTCCCACCTGCTTCTTTTTTGCCATAGCCCTAGTTTTTGACATTCTCCATTGGGGACTGACCTGCACCTGGCTCAATCTTTATAACTCAATGCCTTTTCGGCGCCATCTGCCTGCCATCGAAGCTGCACTAGCCCCAAAAGGACACGAGGTCACGAGGGCGCCACGAATGTCCTGTGGTTGGGCCGACTTAATAAGCTCCAGCAACCTTTCAGCTTTCTGACGCACGAATTCTCGGAAACAAAGACCTTGCTGCCCAATTTAAGCTGCGTAAAGGCCAGACGAAATGCGAATTAATCCAGTAAAAGACGTCAGTATTCTTCAAGCCAAGCCCTTGTTCCCAGACGAAGCTCGATTCGTAGAACCTAGGCCATTTCAGATTGGACTGACATCGAGCTCAAAGTTTCCAAAGCAGCAATGCCCATAAACCTGTGGCTGGCCTTCCTCTACGTCAGTCTTCTCGGCCAAGTATGTCGGAGATGGTCATTGAATTCCAAGAGCTCCAGCTCACAAGGTGCTGAAATTGAGGTGGAGGCCAACCTCGTTCGCCGCTCCCTCTTCATCCCCACGCAAGAAATCAAGGCACCGGTATTGGAGGCGGAGGAAAGAGAAGGGGATGGAGAATGTAGGTGAATTGCAGCCGAAGGAGTATTCACGGCCCTACATCACGCCTCGAATGATTCTCCCATCCTCTCTACTCCCATCGCAGCAGCGATCGCTCGGTTGTCTACGATCTTCCTGATTATTACTGAAATCCCCCGCTCCTTCGTCAATACCAAATTCCCGGCTTCTTTCATTTCGTGTGCATGTTAGCTGACGTCGTCGGCGCCATTCGTATTACATTTAGGTGCCCATGAAAGATCCTTGGAAAAAACTTTGCCTTAGAGTATCAAGACAATTTGAAGACATCAAAAAATGTACTATTCATAAACGTTTGGCGAACGAGATATTAAATAATAATGGCGCTATATCCTGAATAACATTTTAATTTTATTCAAAGAAAAGGGCTTTGCTTGCCGATAGTACAACATATTTCTTCCATATTTAAAAAAAAGCATGAAACGCTTGTTGTCCTTGCTTGTTCCACGAATTGCTGTTCACACTTACTTCCTTCAACCAATGATTTGTCAATGTATGAAAGACAACAGCGTATGAAGCATCTTGACCGAAGTAGCACATTTTGTGACAAAAACATAGTTTAAGCATCAAGTTTAGGTGTGTCACAGATGATGATTTTTGATGATTTATGCATTTTTTGAAACGTTTCGGTCCATTGCATTGACTTGCGGAATGTTCGGTGTAAAGTCGACAGCTACCCACAAACCAGGCAGACTTTGCACCCATGTTTGCACCGTCGTTTTTGCAGCTCTTTACGACAAGCGGCCTATGGCCGCACAAACCTTCAAAGGGTTAATTAATTTCGTTCGTTGTCTTTTCATCTATTCAGCCAAGTCCTCTCGGCAGCTAAGGAATCGATCTGTTATTGGAAGCGCTTTGCGATGTAAGGAGCTTTAGTGGAGGAGCAATTTGGAAGCTCTCCGCCCCTGGCCCTCCAATCACGCCCACGTCCTTCCCTTCGTATGAAGGAAGGGCCGGGACAATAGGGGGCAGGCTGCCTAATCGCTCCTCGTCAGCCGCCTACCCAGCCTCAATTAGTCTACTTCCACCTGCCCTACCGTAGGCCCCGGCGATGGCGGAGCAAAAGCGGGATGAAAATGAAACTAAAGCCATCTCTTTTCAGGATGTGGCAACCCGTAGAGAAGGTCTTTCAACCCCGGAGGCAGATGCGAGGCTGGCGTCATCGCTTGGGCAGCCAACGTAGGGCTGGAAGACGGCGGCACTGGCACACTTCTTCCGTGCGGCACCCGCGGCGCTTCAAAGGCTCGCCCTGCACCAGTCTACTGCTGCTGGCCGCCTGCTGCATCGGTGGAGGCCTTCTATTGAGTAGGCAGAAGAAGGACGTGGAAGGAGTACAGGAGTGGGGGAGCCGAGAGGCGGCTCGGATATTGAGAAGGAGTGCGAGGCTGAGAAAACGGGCTGGCCGGACACCTGGTACTACCAGGACAGGGACGCCTGCTTTGTCCACTTCCACTCGGTGGAGAGGCGCTCTTGGTTGCTCCCTTTTAGGACTGTCAAGTCTGGCGCAATTAATATGGTCTGAATGGTTATTTATAGTCCTGATAATATGTATGACAATCTTTGTTCCGTTGCTCTGGTCTGGCTATTTCCTTGTCTCTGTAAAAACAACTCTTCACTGTTGCTTCAATCCATCTCTAACCATTTGTCGCTGAAATTCGAGAAAAGCAGTCTAAAAAAGGGAGAAATGAGAAGTTAAAGGGTGGATGCGTTTGGTTTCTGTGCGGCAGTGGGGAGCAACCGGAGTGTTCTGGACCTGGCCGGCTTACGGGGTCGCCTGGCCCACGTGAACCACGTCGACATCGACAATGCCATCCCCTCCCACGACGCCTGGATAGGACTTCGAAAATATGGCCCCAGCAACGATTTCACGGTTCTCTGCAAAGGCCCTCTTGTCGAACACCATAGCTGCTTTGAAGGCGGAGAATGCGCTGGTTTGGATGGACGGAGCAGAGGGCGACGTCGTCCACTCCACCAACGCCTACACACCCATAGGCTACCACATGGACGCGGAGGATAGGCGATGCTTCCGACGGAAACCGGACGGCAAATGGGAGGCCAAGGACTGCAATGAGCTGAATAACATCCTCTGCGAATTCCTGGACGGTCTGTCCTCTGCCGCTTGGCTGACTCCTACACAAATGTTTGACTCTCAGAGACAACGCCAATGGTGGGCTCCCCGCAGCCGCCTCCCCTACTGGAGTTGTGGTGCCTGGCGCAGGGCGCCTACTACCATCGCCCCAGCAACTCCTGCCTCCTTCGCATCTCTGTCTTCCACAATTGGTTTCCCTTTTCAGCCTTCTGAGCTTCCTTCCACCCCATCCTCTTCCACCAGGCTGGACAGCTGGGCAGAGTGCAAGACGCTGGGGGAGTCCACGGGCCTGTTCCAGCTCGGATCCTTTCGCTCCCGACTGGCGCACATCCGAGACGAGACTGCATTCGACTGGCTCCAGGCCAACGAGAGCGCCGCCGTATGGCTTGGACTCCGCATGGGACGCAACTCCAGCGGCCATCTCCTCTTGGTCACACTCTCCTTCTTTGTCCATTTTACTCACACACATACAATCCATTCATAACCCCCAATGCAACCAACATGTTACATGGGACATGTATGAATCCAGAACTTAAGGACACGGCCACCTGGATGGATGGGGCGGATGGGGCAGAGCAGCTGGCCTGCGCAGAGCAGATGATCCTGCAGCAGACTGTCCCCTTGGGTTACTGGGGAGAGGAGAGAGACGGGGCTTGTCTACTCTTCAATGGAGGGATCAAAGACTGGAAGCTGCGTTCTTTCCAATGCGAAGGGACAACCAGAGTCCTCTGCGAGTTCCTGCCTAGTATCTTCGCTCTGCCACATTTACTCCGGGGCTGGATACTCTGTTGGACCTGCAGATGATATGCCGCAGAGCGGGGACGTGAGCGCTTGCCAGGCTGACCTGAGCCCGATGCAGGAAGCCTGCTTCCCATTTCCTCACCCCGCCTACCTGGCCACTGCCCAGCGCTGCTTCTTCCACCTCACCAATGAGCTCTCCTGGTACGCTCTCGTCCTCTCCCCTCCCCCATCTTCACACATTAGCAGCCTTTCACTTGACAGGGCGGCTGCGGCAGTGGCCTGTTCTGCGCAGGCCACTCCGGAGGGCTACGAGGCCCGTCTCGCTTGGCCGGACAGCGCCGCGGTGGTGGACTTCCTCCAATCCGCTCGCCCCTCCGACGCTCGCTTCTGGATCGGCGCCCGCCACCCCTCAGAGGCCAGCGCCAACAGCAGCCTTTCAGCCTTCCTCACGGTCTGCTCATCTTTGACGCCGGCTGCCGCGTTTCCAGAGTTTTGGCTGGCAGAGTGAGCTGATGCTCGTGGAGGGGGACGGGGTGAGTGAGGAGCTCCGCTACGTCCGCCCCGTCCCTTTCAATGCCTCCCTCTACAACTTCAATAACGCGGAGTCAGTCGACCCCCAGCTGTGCATCGTGCTCAGGGAGGACGGCAAGTGGCTGGACAAGCCATGTAGCTATGCCTACGGCGCCATCTGCGAGCTCATCCCGCTCATGCCGTCAAGTAGCAGTTAGTCTGCGCTCCTCTCATTGTGCAGCAAGCTTATTCACCAGCATCCGCTCAATTTCAGCCACGAGCTGGACGAGCAGCAAGAAGCCAGAAACTTCCACACCGGCACACGGCAAGCTCCTAGCCAATGGCTTTCAATAAGGTGGAAACTCTCACGCCTTAGGTCTGTGGGGCTGCCGAGAACAGGCGGCCTCTGCGGAGGCGCTGGACTCTTGCTTCGCCCCCCTCACAACGAAGAGGATGAGTCAGGGCGATGCGGAGGTCTTCTGCGCCTCTCGTGGCGGCTTCCTGGCCGCCCCTTACACCACGGAGGCCCTCCGGGCTATTTCCAGCAGTCTAGCCGGGACGGTGAGGGAGAGAGCTGGGCGAGGTAGGGACGAGAAGAGTGATGGAATTTCGAGGGCGCGGAGTACTGGCTGAACCTGGTTCAAGTGGAGGGAAGCAGCGAGCCGGGTGGCGGCTGGTTCTGGCATCTTCCAGACGGCAGCCAAGGCAGAGTCGGCAGCAGTTTGGGATGGTGGATGAGTTTGGAATGGTGCAGTGATGGCGGATGCGGGTATCTGGGTGAGTGGAGAGCCGAACGATGCCTTTCAAGGTGAGCATCACGCTACGCTGGCGGCTGATCTGAGCGGCACCAGAGATCGGCTAGCTTCCAGCACTGGCTATGTGCCCCTCTGCCAGTTCCCCTACTGTTATCATTCATCATTTTCTCTACTTCCTGATCTATTTTACTGATCAAAATTTAGCTGCGAGTACTACGGCAAAGATACGCTCAACGGCAAAGGAAACACGACGACAGACAACGCTTGCAGCCTCAACTAAGACCACGCCTAAACCAGCTGTTGAGGTGCCAACGGAAATCACTACCACTGGTCAATTCTGCTCATTATTGCTAAGGTGGACGGATACTTATGTAATCAATAAGTGCAGTCGATGGAGCGAAAGTGTCCATTTCTGCAGCTTCGTCAGGAAGTCCTGTGCTCACGGCAGCACAGCAGCCAAGCCCGGACCCAACCTCACTGCCCCAACCGACGGCCAAACCCAGCACCGCATCACCAGCTCTCGGTCGCTTTGCATTCGGTAGCCAGGAACACTTGTGGAGAGCTGCTGCTTAGGTCTGGTCGGCTGCCGAGAGGCCTCGGTCTCGGTGGAGGCGCTGGACTCCTGCTTCGCCAGCCCGACGACGGAGAAGATGAGCCAGAGCAGTGCAGAGGCCTTCTGCACCTCTCAAGGCGGCTTCCTTGCCGCACCCTACACTCAGGAGGCCATCCTGGCCATTGCCACTGTCTTCAATCAAATGGTGCGCCCTCCTGGTCAATTCATTGTTTCCCGACAGGATCTGGAGTGCGAGAAATTGAAGGCATGGTCGTTGTGGGTAAACCTGGTCCAGGAGGCAGGGAGTGCTGAGCCGGATGGTGGCTGGTTCTGGCGCCTTCCCAACGGCAGCCTGGGCACACTTAGCCTCCGTTGTATTTGCATTGGTGCTGAGGGCAGCGTTGGTTGTAGTTCCTGCCAGCACAGCCGTCTGGCGCAGTGGAGAGCCCAATGACGCTGATATCGGTGAAGATCATGCTGTGCTCCGTACTCAATCTGCAAAAGCTAACGACCGGACTGGGAACACCATTCATCGCCCACTTTGCCAATTCCCCTACGGTCAGTCTCATTATTGGCCTTTGCCAGCCGGCTTTTTTGGCTGGTTTTCTGGGTGTGCTTTGATTGGTGCCGTATCTTGAGATGAGGCTGATAGGACAACAAGCCAGTCCACAGCCCACGACAAGTCCTCACCTGCCTCAGTAAGCAAGGCCACAAGGCTTGCTGCCAGAACTGCTCAGAGCACCTCCACCCGGATGGATGGTCCGTTCCTTTTTGAGTCCCGCCTCATTCAAGGCAACATCTGGAGGTTTGGCCGGCTGCAGGTGAAGGGTCCACGGAGCGAGAATCCACGCCATTGAGCGAGTCGGAGCCTTCAGGGCTACCAACTGCGACCCTGTCCAGCCAGACGACTGGTCTTCCCTTTTCTATCTCTGGCCTAACTCCATTCAACGACAGGAGCCCTACTCAGGTCCGCCCACTCTTGCAGCCAGCACGCCAGAGCCCCAGCCTCATTCTCTCTCCAGTCAGGCGGACGGTTTGCCTCTTCTTATTTCAGCCCCAGCTCCCAACAATGTCTCAGGCCTGACCCGCTGCCGTGAGTGGGCGGGGCACCTGGAGCTGCTGGACTCGTGCTTCGCTGCTCTCACCACTGAGACCATGGATCAGGAGCATGCTCAGGCCTTCTGCGGCGCCCAGGGCGGTTTTTTGGCGGCGCCCTACACTGCCGACGCTCTCCAAGCCCTTGCTGCTGCTCTCAACCAATCGGTCAGCCTTTCTCCACAGTTCCTCTGACTCAGCCTGATACAGAGGTGATGATTGAGGGGGGAGCGTATTGGTTGAGTCTGGCTCAGGAAGCTGGAAGCCTGGAGCCAGCTGGCGGCTGGTTCTGGCACCTGCCGGACGGATCCAGAGGTGAGGCTGATGAAAGAGAGTGGAAGTAGGCCTGCACAAACGCTGGTTTGCAGTAGCCGCGGAGGAGTGGATCTGGGCGGGCAGGGAGCCGGACAATAATGGGGAGGAGGAGGCGGCTGTGCTTTGGGCCGGCTTTGAGGGTGTGTCGGATTGGTCTTCGCTAGCGGCCCATCGCCCGCTTTGCCAGTTTCCTTACGGTAGCCTAGCTGGCCTTACTCGCCTCAGTAGGAAAGCCCTTTTGTAGTCCAAAGAAAGCTGTCAACTTCACTGGTTCAGGGTAAAAAGAAACAAAAAATGCTTGAGCTGTGACGACGCCGGAACGGACAGCTGGGACGACAAGCGATGGGGCGGGCATAATTAGTGGGCTGACATCGCCGGACACACTGAGTTTCACCAGTATTCGCCCATCCTCGGGTTCGTTTTTGTTCTAATTACTGGACGCTTCTAATTACTAGGAAGAATAGTTGGTTTTAGAGGTAAAGGAGAACACGAGGCCGGAGCCTACAGCTGGATTGACGACAAACGATGGGGCTGAGCTGACGTCGCCAGAGCAGATGCATCCGACCACTTTTCATCATTCCACAGGTTCCTCTTTATTTTTTTTAATTGGAGGAATATTTTCTATTGATCTATAACAAATAATTTTCGATAATAATAATAATTATTGGTTATTTTAGTATTTTGATAATTATTCAATAATTTTGTCAGGAAGCGATAAACTGAGAAGATTGCTTTGTTTTAGGAGCAGCGATGGAAGGAGAAGAGAAGACAACATCTGGGGCCGCCAGCAGCCCAACCGAAGCTGGCCTCCAGCAGCCGTTTCCCGTTATAACATCCTCAACCAGGCCAATCATCCACCATCAACGCCTCAGCGCCACCGAAAAAGCTCAAGGTCACTCACAATCATTTCTGTCTCAATTCATCGAATAAAAAGATTTATAAATGCACAAGTTCTTAAGCAATCGCAAGAGTAGCCTGGAGAGCAATAGATAGAAGCAAGCCAGTAAACAAAGGCGTATCTTTTCTTCTGGCAGCGCACCAATAAAATATTATTGAAAATTGAAATTCAGAAATATGTGTTTACTGCTTATCTTCGTAACATGTTTTGGCCTTCAAGTTTAGTTAACGTACACGTGATCTTAGCGCTTGCGGACAGCGAGATTCCATCTTCTACGAGAGTGACGGAAGCGAGGAAAGATGTCAGCAGCATGGGGCCCACAGTCCTGGCGCTTCCAACTACGATCCAGGCATTTTCCGTTGGCAAAGGTAGCATTACCATGTAATTTGAACAGAGTATTAATTTTGCAAAATAAGTAACAGATTAGCATATGTTTATAGTGTTAGAAATTATAAATCGAATATCGAATAATCGAATAATGCTGAATTGTAAACTTAAATTACTAGAGTCTAGAGCCTAGTATTTCCCTTATAGTGTTTCCTAAAAAATGCAACAAAACCAAAAGCATAAAAAGCCCAAAATGACTTGTCTTCTGCAGTCCAATCAACGAATAAGATCGCATCGGAAGCTGACTCAGCGTTCAGCAAACGGCTCAGCGCAAAGACTACGATGAAAACGCACACTACTGGTAAGATTTCTTCTGACAATATTTAGATTTTTTATCCAATAATAACTAATGAACACTTGATCTAGGAATTTAATTAGTACCCATAGTCTAGAACTGCAAGTAATGATTATGTTTAGAGGTGTGTTATTTTGGTTATGAATTGCAGCGTGGTGGGCGAGTTTAGGCGATGACCAGGTAGAGCTGACGTCTACCGCCGATCCTAACACTTCATCTACTTCCGATACAAAGTCACCCAGCACCATCTTTAAGCCCCCAAAAGACAGCCTTAAAGAAATATCTACATTCACGACCAACCAAAATGTTGGCCAGGGCAAAAGCACCTCAAAAGACACAACCATCACAGAAGAACAAAGTGATGGCACCTCAAAAGACACAACCATCACAAAAGAACAAAATGATGGCAACTCAAAACACACAACCATCACAACAGAACAAAGTGATGGCACCTCAAAATACACAACCATCACAAAAGGACAAAGTGTCAGCAATAATCCACGATCAACTGTTGCGGCGCCAGATCCAATTCACAAAAGCACTATATACACTCTAGCAGGAAGAGGCGCAACAAATAACGCCCCAACATCGAAGCTTAACAGCTATACAACTTTCCGAACGCAGACAAATCCCTCTTCCAAACTTCCAACCGTCACTAAAATTACACCTGAAACCAACGAAAAAACGGCCACTACAAAGAAAAGCACCCCAGGGGCACCGACTTTGGAAGTTGCTTCTTCTCAAAAGCACGTGACTAGCCCGGGAAATGCAGCCATTGAAGAGAGCTCTAGTAGCTCACTTCCAGAAATCTCGCCGTCGGCCTCAAATGCAATCAATGCAAATTCAACAACTACTCCGGCTTTGAAGAAAGAAATAAGTTCTACGAAATCCGACCTTCAAAATCCACAAGTCGCGGCAAAGAAGCAACGAAAGACAACGAAGCCCACAAAGTCAAAGGTTAGCTTTTATCCTTTGTAAACTTAAGCAACAGAAAAATTTTTCAGAACCTTTCTTTAAATAGCCCTTCTTCCCGGCTAAGCATCAACCACAATGGTTTTTCAACGGTTCACTTTCCTTTGCAAGATGTTTACCGCAATTAATCAGCTGTCTATTGAAGACCGCTGCGAAAGAAGAATCAACGTCTACTCCTGCAGAACTAAACTATGATACCTGCACGATGGAGCTGAATGTACGATTTCTAGGTGGCAGCAGCGTTGGAGAGGCCGTCAACAAAACTACTGAAGAGGTTTTTCCCTGCTCGAATACTTTCTTCCCCTCCATCAATTGTCCTCCTGGTTGTCAGTGCTGCCGCGATTGCCAGAGGGTGAGCAACTGCGCTGGCTTCATCCTCAACGCTACCTCCGGCCTTTGCCAGCTCAAGACGGCCCTAACCGGCGAGCGAATTCTTGAAGAGGGCTTCATCAGCGGTGCCCTCAAAGACAACTTCCCCGGTGCCACAATAATGTACCATAATCTACCGCTGAACATTGAGGGGGCTTGAAGGTTTCGCGGGCGGTGAGAAGTGCGGGCGAGGGGAGCACCTTCGCGGATACTATGCGGCCAGCCTAGCACAGCAGGCGAACGTGAGTCAAGGAGAATGCTGCGAGCTGTGCTGGGCCCAGGAGGAGTGCATCGGCTACACCTGGAGCATCGAGGAGGACAACGCCACCCTCTGCGACCTCAAACACCCCTCCAAACAGCCAGTTCTCCTGCAAGGCACCCGCTACTACTCTGCATGGCTTACGGGTTTGCTCAGATTCAGTTCAATAGCAGGCAGGATGAGCTGATATTTGGCTTGCAGCTAAGCGGAATGATACAGTGAGCAGCAGTACCACGGAAGCGGCGACCACGGAATTCGTTGAGGAGCTTGACACTGGACGAAATTGGAAGAGCGCGAAGAAGATGGACCTGAAGAAGCCAGTGGACCCAGACCCAGAGCCAGTTCTTATAGATGGCGAATTTTGTGAGCACTAACCGCCAAAAATGCTTGAAAACTTTAGGAAGTTCTGACGGAGACAGAAGTGTTGGTGGTGGAAACGATACAGTCCATCGGAACAGTCATGGTCTTGGCTGGTACTGGAGGCATCATCGTTCTTTGGGCCCTCTTCCGGTTATACTCCGTTTTCAATTTTTTTCTCACAAATATCAACTTTAAGGAACCTAACAGAAGAGCGTTTGATCCATCTCTATGAAGAAATTTCCATCCTCCTAACCCACCTCATCATTCTCGTTCACCGGGACCCGCAGTTCTCGGGCCATAATTGGGTTCGCCAGGCAGCTGTGCATTCTTTTACTAATCAAGTGAAACCTAGGCACTTTGCCGCCTCTCTGCCCTGGCCCTGCACTACCTGCAGACGGTGACGGCGGCTGCCTTTGCGCTGGAGGCAGTGCAGATCTACGCCATCGCCGCCGCCGTCCAGCCCTCCGGCAGCTTCTTCAACCGCAAGACCAACGCCGTTTGCGCCTGGGGTCAGCTCAAAGCTCCCTTTCCTCTCCTCCAAAAGGATGCCTCTTCGCAGTCCTGCCGGCTGTTCTGGTGGCCGGGCTGGGGCCCTTCGTCTACTACGACTACGTGTCCTGGTTCTCCTGCTGGCTCAACCTGGACACAAGGGCTGGACCTGTGAGCGTTTTGGCTGCTTCCCGAACTCATGATGAAGGAGTATATTTGCCAGGTGGTGTTTCTGCCCGTGGCGGCGCTGGTAGCCGTGGCTGTGATCACTTGGGAGTCAGCAGCCTCCTTCCGTGGCCAGGGCCTGCCCGACACAGACCGCAAGCAACGAATCACAGCCTTGTTTTAGCCTTTTAGTTTCAGTGAGAACATAGCTCTATGGATGTATCAATTGTGAGGATCAATCAACAAGGCCTGCCAATCATCATGGCCTTCTATCTGGCCTCGCATATCCTAGGCTCCATTGCCATTCACTACCAGCGCGTGGAGGCCTACGGCATCGTCTTCATTCTCAACGGCATCCTGGGCGCCACCATCTTTGCCTTTCACGCATTGGCGGATCAGAAGGTTTTATGCAGTTTTTCCTGATCATTGGAATTGACGCGTTTACTGCTCAGGTTCGCGAACTGCTGGGCCGCATCTTCTGTTGGTGCTGAAGAGATCCTCACTATCGCCTGGCCAATTTCTTTTGTAGCATGATAGGATCCAATGTTTGATGTCCACTTTCTTTTTTGGATTTGTTCAGCTTAGAATTTTGGTGAAAGCTGGGGCCGAATTTAGAGTGATCGTTGATTCTTTGGTGATTTGTGGTCGCGATGTCAGTAGAAATGGCACTGTTTAGCCAATCGACTTTTGAACAAAGCAGCAAAAAGCTATAGATATAGACTACATTTTCAAAACAATATATCAAGTCAAAATGTTCAAATTTTGGCAAGTCACAAAGAACAGCAAATTTTGATGCAAATCCAGCCAACTGCTGCAAATTAAGCGCTGTTCCTAAAAATGTTTCCAAAATACAACAAAACTTTTCCTTCATTGTTTTTCAAGTATTTTAAAAGACATTTGGCGTGAATGGCTTTTTAATTAATGTTTGTGTGTCGAAAAAAAATTAGTCTCGCCTGTAGTATCAAACAAATATTTGGGCATTTGTTCTTTTTGTTTAAAATTTTTTCAACAAATTAATAATTCTCAAACTAGTTAATTTGTGTCTAGCAGAGGTCAGAAATCCGCACAAAGAAACAGAATGGCAAGCATTGACGAAGCATCAGCATCAGTGAGCAGGACGATGGAGACCACTGTGGGGCGTCGTGAATCAGCATCAGCAACCAAGTCCAAGACCATGGAGAGCAGCACAGTGTTGGAGGGGTCAGCAACATCGAGCCTTGGGGAGGTGAGCGAGGCCACGGAGGACCCCGAGGACACTGAGGCCACCGCTTTGAACCTGGACGAGGACTGGAACAGTGGGGACAAGGCGGACATGGCGGAGCTGGCGGAGCGGAGCCGGAGCCTCAGCCACCTGGCCTACCTCGTCCTCATCTCCAGCCTCACCACCTTCGACATCATCATGCCCTTCACCCTCTTCATCTTCTCCTTCGGCGCCCCCGCCCTCATCGCCTGGCTCATCTCCATCCTCATCCTCGCCGGCCCCCTCCTCTTCCTCGAGCTCAGCCTCGCCCAGCTTGCCGGTCGTTCCGACGTCGAACTCTATCATCAGTGGATCCCCGCCCTCGGCGGCCTGGCCCCCCTCCGCCTCCTCAACACCGTCTCTGTCTTCGTCCCCTACACGGCCCTCTTCGCCCAGCTCATCCTCATCGCCGCCGCCTTCCTCGGCGACGTCTGGCGGCACTGCGACGCCCTCCCCTTCGGCCTCCACAAACAGCCCAACTGCTTCTCCATTGCCGAATTCCATCGCTGCCTCCGCCTCAGCAACACATCCGCCCAGCCTCTCCTCGACTTTGCCCACCTGCGCAGTCCCCACCCCCCTCGCCTCCTCCATCAGGCCTGTAGTCCAAAGAAAGCTGTCAACTTCACTGGTTCAGGGTAAAAAGAAACAAAAAATGCTTGAGCTGTGACGACGCCGGAACGGACAGCTGGGACGACAAGCGATGGGGCGGGCATAATTAGTGGGCTGACATCGCCGGACACACTGAGTTTCACCAGTATTCGCCCATCCTCGGGTTCGTTTTTGTTCTAATTACTGGACGCTTCTAATTACTAGGAAGAATAGTTGGTTTTAGAGGTAAAGGAGAACACGAGGCCGGAGCCTACAGCTGGATTGACGACAAACGATGGGGCTGAGCTGACGTCGCCAGAGCAGATGCATCCGACCACTTTTCATCATTCCACAGGTTCCTCTTTATTTTTTTTAATTGGAGGAATATTTTCTATTGATCTATAACAAATAATTTTCGATAATAATAATAATTATTGGTTATTTTAGTATTTTGATAATTATTCAATAATTTTGTCAGGAAGCGATAAACTGAGAAGATTGCTTTGTTTTAGGAGCAGCGATGGAAGGAGAAGAGAAGACAACATCTGGGGCCGCCAGCAGCCCAACCGAAGCTGGCCTCCAGCAGCCGTTTCCCGTTATAACATCCTCAACCAGGCCAATCATCCACCATCAACGCCTCAGCGCCACCGAAAAAGCTCAAGGTCACTCACAATCATTTCTGTCTCAATTCATCGAATAAAAAGATTTATAAATGCACAAGTTCTTAAGCAATCGCAAGAGTAGCCTGGAGAGCAATAGATAGAAGCAAGCCAGTAAACAAAGGCGTATCTTTTCTTCTGGCAGCGCACCAATAAAATATTATTGAAAATTGAAATTCAGAAATATGTGTTTACTGCTTATCTTCGTAACATGTTTTGGCCTTCAAGTTTAGTTAACGTACACGTGATCTTAGCGCTTGCGGACAGCGAGATTCCATCTTCTACGAGAGTGACGGAAGCGAGGAAAGATGTCAGCAGCATGGGGCCCACAGTCCTGGCGCTTCCAACTACGATCCAGGCATTTTCCGTTGGCAAAGGTAGCATTACCATGTAATTTGAACAGAGTATTAATTTTGCAAAATAAGTAACAGATTAGCATATGTTTATAGTGTTAGAAATTATAAATCGAATATCGAATAATCGAATAATGCTGAATTGTAAACTTAAATTACTAGAGTCTAGAGCCTAGTATTTCCCTTATAGTGTTTCCTAAAAAATGCAACAAAACCAAAAGCATAAAAAGCCCAAAATGACTTGTCTTCTGCAGTCCAATCAACGAATAAGATCGCATCGGAAGCTGACTCAGCGTTCAGCAAACGGCTCAGCGCAAAGACTACGATGAAAACGCACACTACTGGTAAGATTTCTTCTGACAATATTTAGATTTTTTATCCAATAATAACTAATGAACACTTGATCTAGGAATTTAATTAGTACCCATAGTCTAGAACTGCAAGTAATGATTATGTTTAGAGGTGTGTTATTTTGGTTATGAATTGCAGCGTGGTGGGCGAGTTTAGGCGATGACCAGGTAGAGCTGACGTCTACCGCCGATCCTAACACTTCATCTACTTCCGATACAAAGTCACCCAGCACCATCTTTAAGCCCCCAAAAGACAGCCTTAAAGAAATATCTACATTCACGACCAACCAAAATGTTGGCCAGGGCAAAAGCACCTCAAAAGACACAACCATCACAGAAGAACAAAGTGATGGCACCTCAAAAGACACAACCATCACAAAAGAACAAAATGATGGCAACTCAAAACACACAACCATCACAACAGAACAAAGTGATGGCACCTCAAAATACACAACCATCACAAAAGGACAAAGTGTCAGCAATAATCCACGATCAACTGTTGCGGCGCCAGATCCAATTCACAAAAGCACTATATACACTCTAGCAGGAAGAGGCGCAACAAATAACGCCCCAACATCGAAGCTTAACAGCTATACAACTTTCCGAACGCAGACAAATCCCTCTTCCAAACTTCCAACCGTCACTAAAATTACACCTGAAACCAACGAAAAAACGGCCACTACAAAGAAAAGCACCCAGGGGCACCGACTTTGGAAGTTGCTTCTTCTAAAAGCACGTGACTAGCCCGGGAAATGCAGCCATTGAAGAGAGCTCTAGTAGCTCACTTCCAGAAATCTCGCCGTCGGCCTCAAATGCAATCAATGCAAATTCAACAACTACTCCGGCTTTGAAGAAAGAAATAAGTTCTACGAAATCCGACCTTCAAAATCCACAAGTCGCGGCAAAGAAGCAACGAAAGACAACGAAGCCCACAAAGTCAAAGGTTAGCTTTTATCCTTTGTAAACTTAAGCAACAGAAAAATTTTTCAGAACCTTTCTTTAAATAGCCCTTCTTCCCGGCTAAGCATCAACCACAATGGTTTTTCAACGGTTCACTTTCCTTTGCAAGATGTTTACCGCAATTAATCAGCTGTCTATTGAAGACCGCTGCGAAAGAAGAATCAACGTCTACTCCTGCAGAACTAAACTATGATACCTGCACGATGGAGCTGAATGTACGATTTCTAGGTGGCAGCAGCGTTGGAGAGGCCGTCACAAAACTACTGAAGAGGTTTTTCCCTGCTCGAATACTTTCTTCCCCCTCCATCAATTGCTCCTCCTCGTTGTCAGTGCTGCGCGATTGCCAGAGGGTGGCAACTGCGCTGGCTTCATCCTCACGCTACCTCGGCCTTTGCCAGCTCAAGACGGCCCTAACGGCGAGCGAATTCTTGAAGAGGGCTTCATCAGCGGTGCCCTCAAAGACACTTCCCCGGTGCCACAATAATGTACCATAATCTACGCTGAACATTGAGGGGGCTTGAAGGTTTCGGGGCGGTGGAAGTGGGGGAGGGGAGCACGGGATCATGGGAGTGACAGAGGCGAACGTGAGTCAAGGAGAATGTGGGGTGCTGGGCCAGGAGGAGTGATGGCTACACCTGGAGCATCGAGGAGGACAACGCCACCCTCTGCGACCCTCAAACACCCCTCCAAACAGCCAGTCTCCTGAAGGCACCGCTCTACTCTGCATGGCTTACGGGTTTGCTCAGATTCAGTTCAATAGCAGGCAGGATGAGCTGATATTTGGCTTGAGCTAAGCGGAATGATACAGTGAGCAGCAGTACCACGGAAGCGGCGACCGGAATCGTTGAGGAGCTTGCACTGGGAAATTGGAAGAGCGGAAGAAGATGGATGAAGAAGCCAGTGGACCCAGACCCAGAGCCAGTTCTTATAGATGGCGAATTTTGTGAGCACTAACCGCCAAAAATGCTTGAAAACTTTAGGAAGTTCTGACGGAGAAGAAGTGTTGGTGGTGGAAACGATACAGTCCATCGGAACAGTCATGGTCTTGGCTGGTACTGGAGGCATCATCGTTCTTTGGGCCCTCTTCCGGTTATACTCCGTTTCTCAATTTTTTTCTCACAAATATCAACTTTAAGGAACCTAACAGAAGAGCGTTTGATCCATCTCTATGAAGAAATTTCCATCCTCCTAACCCACCTCATCATTCTCCGTTCACCGGGACCCGCAGTTCTCGGGCCATAATGGGTTCGCCAGGCAGCTGTGCATCTTTTACTAATCAAGTGAAACCTAGGCACTTTGCCGCCCTCTCTGCCCTGGCCCTGCACTACCTGCAGACGGTGACGGCGGCTGCCTTTGCGCTGGAGGCAGTGCAGTTACGCCATCGCCGCCGCCTCCAGCCCTCCGGCAGCTCTCTTCAACCGCAAGACCAACGCCGTTTGCGCCTGGGGTAGCTAAAGCTCCCTTTCCTCTCCTCCAAAAGGATGCCTCTTCGCAGTCCTGCCGGCTGTTCTGGTGGCGGGCTGGGGCCCTTCGTCTACTACGACCTACGTGTCCTGCCTCCTCCTGGTTAATTTGGTGAAGGGGGGGTCTGGTTGGGGGTTTGGTGGCTTCTTTTGATTATTGGGATGTTTTGTGGTGGGTGTGTGTCCGGGGGGGCGGGTGCCGGTGTGTGTTCGTGGGGTTGGGGCTTCCTCCCCGTCCGTGGCTCTCGCCTCACAGAGCGAGAGCGAAGCAAGAGTCGTGGTTTGTTTTTGGTTTTTGTGTGAATATGTTTCTGTATGATGTTTGTTGTGTCGATCACATGCCTGCCTGTCTGTCCTTCTGTCTGTCTGGGTGTGCCCTTGTGTCCTTGCTATCTAGTCACTCCTGCGGCGTGCGAGGCGTCGCCTTCTCTCTTTCTCTGGCGCCCCGTCTATGTTTGTCTCGTTGTGTGGTGGAGTAAGGGAGTGTGAAGGAGTTTTTTGTGTTAGTTGTAGTGCGCCTTTGGCCCAGGTGCCGGAATGCTGGGCCGGATTTTTGGTGGGGCTGAGAGAATCTAATTGCCTGGCCAATTTTTTTGTAGCATGTTAGGATCCAATGTTTGATATCCACTTTCTTTTTTTTAATTTGTTCAGCTTAGAATTTTGATGAAAGCTGGGCCGAATTTAGAGTGATTGTTAATTCTTTGGTGACTTGTGGTCGCGATGTCAGTAGAAATGGCACTTTTTAGCCACTTGACTTTTCAACAAAGCAGCCAAAAGCTATAGATATAGAGTACATTTTCAAAACAATATGTCAAGTCAAAATGTTCAAATTTTGGCAAGTCACTAAGAACAGCAAAATTTGATGAAAATCCAGCCAACTGCTGCAAATTAAGCTCTGTTCCTAAAAATCTTCATGTTTCAAAAATACAACCAAACTTTTTCCTCCCGTTTTTCAAGAATATTAAAAGGCATTTGGCGTGAATGGCTTATTAATTAATGTTTGTACGCCGAAAATAATTCGTCTCTGCTGTAGTGTCAAACTAATATTTGTGTATTTGTTAATTTGCAACGAATTAATAATTCCCAAATTAATAAACTTGTGTCTAGCAGAGGTCAGAAATCCGCAAAAAGAAACAGAATGGCAAGCATTGAAGAAGCATCCGCATCAGTGAGTAGGACGGTGGAGAGCACTGTGGGACGTCGTGAATCAGCATCAGCAACCAAGTCGAAGACGATGGAGAGCAGCACAGTGTTTGAGGGGTCAGCAACATCGAGCATTGGGGAGGTGAGCGATGCCACGGAAGACCCCGAGGACACTGAGGCCACCGCTTTGAACCTGGACGAGGATTGGCAGAGCGGGGACAAGGCGGACATGGCGGAGCTGGCAGAGCAGAGCTGGAGCCTGAGCCACCTGGCCTACCTCGTCCTCATCTCCAGCCTCACCACCTTCGACATCATCATACCCTTCACCCTGTTCATCATATCCTTCGGCGCCCCCGCCGTCATCGCCTGGCTCCTCTCCATCCTCATCCTCGCCGCGCCCCTCCTCTTCCTGGAGCTGAGCCTGGCCCAGCTTGCCGGGCGCTCCGACGTGGAGCTCTATCATCACTGGATCCCCGCCCTCGGCGGCCTGGCCCCCCTCCGCCTCCTCAACACCATCTCCGTCTTCGTCCCCTACACGGCCTGCTTCGCCCAGCTCATCCTCATCGCCGCCGCCTTCCTGGGCGACGTCTGGCGCCACTGCGACGCCCTCCCCTTCGGCCTCGACAAACAGCCCAACTGCTTCTCCATTGCCGACTTCCATCGCTGCCTCCGCCTCGGCAACACATCCGCCCAGCCTCTCCTCGACTTTGCCCTCCTGCGCAGTCCCCATCCCCCTCGCCTCCTCCATCGGGCCTCCCTCCGCGGCCTCCACTACCACTTCTACGCCGCCAGATCCTGCTACGAACTCAAACAACTCCCCGACTACCTCAGCCGACTGCAGCGCTGCTTCTACCAGCCTGGCAGCGCCCATCTGGACGCCGCCTGCCGCGTACAGCTACGCTTCTACTTCAACTCCAGCCTCGGCTCCGGCCTGCGCACCCTCAAAGGCCCCGCCGCCGCCTTCAACCTCCCCCTGGCCAAGGTGCCCCACCTCTGCCGCCTGCCACCCGACGGGCGCTTCCACCAGCCCTTCCTCCACTACTCCTCCTGCAACGACAGCCAGCAGCCTTGGCAGCGGGGGCAGACCGACTGGGCCCGTCCCCTGCCACCCAGCCAGGATCTCGGCCCCTACCTCCTCAACTTCCACTACTGGGACGGCGTGGAGAGCCTCCGCAGCGCCGCCTGCTTCGCCCAGCTCATCCGCGCCTCCCGCGACATCGACGACCACTGCTGGCACATCCCGGACGCCGGCGCGGACGATGCCCTCCGCTGCCTCCTCATTGGCTACTGTCGCCGAACCTGGCCTTCCGAGAGCCTGGCCCCCGTCCAGTGCGTCCGTCGCGTCGTCTCCGCCTACTTCTCCTACTCCGCCGTCTCCCTCGCCTACGCCCTGGGCACCGGCGAGCTGATGCCGCGCCATGCTCAGCCCTTCTGGCTCGGCTGGGAACGCATCCTCACCCAGCTCGGCGTCTTCCTCCTCCTCATCCTCCTCTTCCTCGCCCTCTCCTTCCGGCGGCGTCTCCTCCTCCTCGGCTTCTGCTCCTACGGCTCCGCCGGCGTCTACTTTCTTTCCCTCTTCACCTCCTTATTCGACTTCAGCGGCGTGAAAGACGGCATCGGCTACGCCCTCCGCCCCAACTGGTGCGCTTTTGGCAAGATCGACATGTGGGTCTACGCCCTCTCTCTGAGCATGCACGCTCTGGCCGTCGGTTCAGGCCCACTCACTTCCTTCGCCTCCCAACAGCCGCCCTCCACCGACCTCGTCCTCGTCGGCCTCGCCGCCCTGGCCCTTCACATTCTGATGGCCTTCAGCTTCTGCCTCTCCATCGCCGGCTTCGTCGGCATGCTCGCCCACCACACCTTCTTCCCCATCCAGAAGCTCCTCCACAATCGCAACACCTGGATGTTCCTCGCCTTCCAGGGCGCCAAAAGCGCGCACAAGGAGGCCTGGCCCTTCCTCTTCGCCCTCCCCACCATCCTCGCCTACAACCTCTGCTACTTCCACCCCATCCTCGCCGCCTTCCAAGAGCCGGCGCGACGCGGCCTCACCCCGGCGCTGCTGCCCCAGCCCCTCTTCCTCCTCCTCCTGCTCGGCCTCCTCTCCGCCCCCTTCGTGCCCAGCTACGGCGGCTACATGCTCCAGATCCTCGAGCTGGCCGTCAACGGATTCACCTTCGCCATCGGCGCCGCCGGCATCCTCCTCGGCGTCGTCTGCTGCCACGGCGTCGGCCCCTTCCTGGACGAGCTGGAGCGGGTGCTGGGGCCCCAGGCGCTGGGCAGCCGGTTGCTCAAAGGCGGCCTCCGCCACTACCTGGCACTCGCCTGGATCATCAGCGCCCCCCTCGGCCTCTTCCTGGTCGCCGCCGGCGGGGCACTGTACGTGATGGACCAGGGCAATCTGGCCAGCCAGACGGCCTTCGTCTGCCTCGGCTTCCTGCCCTGCCTCTTCTGCCTCCTCTTCGGCTACGGAGTGGGCGCCTATCGCCTGCCGCCGCGCTTCTCCAGTCGTCGTCGCTCTGCACTGGCCATTTTCGCCGCTCATGTTTCCGTCCCCATTTGTTTGGTGTGAATTTTAAGTTTTCTTTTATTTCCAGCTCGTGGACAAGCGGATGTGGAGGGTGAGAGTGGGATGGCGGCTCGGGCAGCCTCAAGCTTCACAGCTATCGCAGTGTCCATCTCATTAGACTTTCTATGCTTGCTTACCAGCAGTTTTCTCTTTGCTCTATTTTCTCTCGCCTATGAGCTTTCTATTTATTCATCTATTCTTTCAAGTCTTTTGCGATATAAATTTTGGTTTAACTAGTGCGTTGTAATTTTCATTGAGTAGCTTTGTGCTTTTTTATTAAATAAAGAAATAATCAACTTGGTAGTTTTCAATTTTTGTCTGACACCACAAACCTTTAAGTGTCTGAAAACCATGGACTAAACATGCCTCGGAATGAAAGAAATAACAATTTCTGCAAACTTTTCCTACAATTGCCTAAAGCGTTTGTTCTGCAGTCCTATGCCCATCAAATGTTTTTATATACTTTGTCCGGGTCTAATTTTAAAGGGAGGGTATCAGAAATGACGGTGTCACCAATTTAACTGAGATTTGAATAGAGAAAGATAGTTGAGAAAGATAGTTGGTTGGCATGTATCTTGCCAGGCATGTTAGCTATTCCCAAAACAGCTCTAACTTTCAGATAGAGCGTTGCTAAATGGTCCAATTCAATTTTTTTTACAAAATCCTGACCTTTTTTCACTTTTAATCTGTTGCGAGCCCAACCTTAGTGGAGTTAAATAAAATTCTATGGAGATTCAGTTTCTGAAATAAAAAAGAGGGTCAGGAAATTTAGGTCCGCCGCCTTTTGTAGGATTCTTGCCTCTACAAAAACGCATCTCAAAATTGAACTGGCGCTTGGAAACCTTAGTCTCAAGGTCAACGTAACTCATCCAAAATAGTGCCAAAGCTAACTGCGCAAACGTGAAGTCACTTGTATCTCTGGGAGACACTAACTAAGAGTCCTTCATCTTCTCTTCCTTGTTACAATGCTTAGCAAACAGCATAAACAACGGAGACGCGGCAAAAGAGGAGCTCTCCGCTTCTTTCCCGAATTTTGAGATGAGTAAAGACGAGGACGCTGGAAAGAGGCTGAAGTGAGGGAATGAAATCGTTAGCGGCACCAGTAGTCCTTCCGAACGGCTACAAGCAATACCCACTTCAGATCGCCGGACACAAGCCCACTGATGTTGGAAAGGAAAGCCTAGGTTGTCTAATTTCTCAGAACCAAGCTTATTGATCAGAATATCATCTTCAAAATGTCTTCATTTAGCTCCAAAAAGTTAAATATTTGCATAAAAATACTACAAACAGACTGCGGAATTTTTGAGGCGTAGTGGAAGATGGGAGCACCGGCCATCTGCTGAAACCGTTGCAAAGCAAAGGTTGCCTAGAGTTTCGAGCAAAGCGTTCTGTGAGTAGAGAATTGGAATCTGAAGGTCGCGGCGAAGTGGAGAAAGCCTTTTACGAAGAAGTCAGCCGCACCCATCCGCTTCTCGCTGCCTTTTTGCCCAAGTACTATGGCACAAAACGCGTCACTGTAAACGACAAAGGTTTTTGCTGCTTCCTTTTCATTTGTGTATGAAAATTTGCTCCAAGTGAGGAATTGAATTGCTTGAGAACAGAAAGTTTAAAATAGGGCAAGAATAAAAATTGATGCAGATGTGGAATTCTTAGTACTGGAGAAATTAACGCAGCCGTTCCGTCGGCCTTCTGTCCTTGACGTGAAGATCGGCTATCAGACCTGGGAGCCCACTGCCACTCCTGAAAAGGTTGCCTCATACTGCTTTCTTCTCCTCTTCAGCAGGGAATAAAGGAAGGGTTTGAGATAGAAAGAGAGCGGAGCAAGTATCGTTGGGGTCGAGAGGTGGGCTGGCGCATCCTTGGTCTCAAAGTTTGCGCCTCTTCTCCTCTTCCCGCTTCTCTTCAACATTGCAAGCGATTTGCTAAGACTTATGACTCGGAGACAGCTGCTTATATCAGTCGAGGCAAGGCCTTTGGTCGCACGCTCCAACCAGCAGAAATACCGCAAAGTACAATCGCTTTTTCATGCCTGGTCAAGGCGAAGAAGTATGATTATTTGAAGTGATGAAGCTTTTCTTCGGAAGCACAGCCCGTTCCAAAGCTTCCATAGAGGCACTTCTGCAACGTCTGAGAAGGATAGAGGCCTGCTTTTCCGCACAGAGCACCTACCAAATCTATTCCTCTAGTCTTCTCATCATGTACGAAGGTATGCTCAATTCTCAGCCTCTCATCAAATTTTCGTCACTGGCATAGACCATAATTTCTATAAATTGCTGTTTGTTGCTGTTTATTTTGTTTTCAACTAAATAACATGGACTTTAGCAGAGAGTAATGGCCGTTGACAGGGGATATGGAGGCAGATGTTCTGGTGGACGCACGTATGATCGACTTTGCCCACATTGGGCGGGAGGCGGCGGTGGACGATAACTACCTCCACGGCATCGCATCCTTCATACGCTACCTTCAAGAATACGCTGACAGCTTCTAGCCCTGCCCACTGCCTTCCTTTTCCGCCCAGTTCCAGCCCAGCTTTACCTCACATGCCTTGAGAGCTGCTGCCTTTCTCCAGCCCCTTTTGCTTCCCCTTCGCACACTTATTATGCAAGCCCATTTTGCTTTGCCACGAGCTGGCTTTCTCTGTCCCCTGCGAGGCTGTCTCCCTTTCTCACCGTCCAATAAAAAGTCTCGCATGCGGCGGGGTGTGACGGGCGTGAGCAAAATCATGCAAAGGTGGGAATACCGTAGCTCTGGTAGAGGATATCGTTGCAAGAGTGGAGGCGGAGTCTCGGCCACCCCTTCACAGAGCATCGCCTGAGAAGAGGGGTGGGCTGAGGGGCTTCTGGCTGAGGATGGAGATCTATCACATGTTCCCCAGGAGTGTGTGCGTACACGCAGTGCGGCCCAGCCTCCCTGGACCAAGCACACAGCCGCCCTCCCCCCTCCCCCTCTCCCTGGTGAAGGGAGGGGGTGTGTGGATGGATGGGGGAGGAGGGGTGAGTGGGGGGAGTAGAGCTGTGCAGAGAGAGGAGGGGGAGGAGAGCTGTGAGGGGGGAGGAGGAGGAGAGCTGTGCAGAGAGGAGGGTAGGCAGCGCCCGGGTCTCAGCCATTCCCAATTGTATAGGCGGTAGAGGCGAAAGAGAGAGAGGCCAGTATACAGCCAGCCCTTGTGCCCTGTAGCCGCTATTTTTCAGGGCCTCCCTCTCCCTCCACACCCTCAACCTTCCCCTTCTCACTCTCTTCTTCTAAATGCACGTACACGCACACACACCCACACATTGAGCCCAGAAGGACTTTCAGCCGCTCTCTTCACTGCCTTCCAGCGCTTTCCACTGCCCCACATCCCTCCATCCCTACAGCCCTCCTCACACCTCCTTCCACTCCACCATTCCCCTGCCTCCCCTATTCCACATACACTTTCATCCAAATTTGTTTTTCCCTTCACTTTGTTCTACTCAGGTGCTAATGAAGTCATCCAGAACAATGGCCCTTTTGGCCTTGTCTGCTTGGCCGACCTTTGGCAAGCCTTATAGGCGTTCTAAGAATAGCTGGACAGAGTCGAGATAAGTTGGGCAGGCGTTGGCATTCCAGAAACATCCACCTACTTTTCGTCCTCCTTCTTTTTCTTTACAAGCGAGATCAGATTGTTAAGCGAAGCCCGTAGTTCACGACAGAATAGTTGGTCCTTCTAGCCTTCTAAGCCTGGGTTGCCAGGGTAATTAGGAAGGAGGAAAAGAAGTCCTCAGCTTCTCAGCCCGTCAGCTTCAATCCGCCTCAGTCTCTTCCCCTCATCCTCTCTGCCTAGGAGGCCCCTAGCCTGCCCTGCCTCCCATTTGGCGGGCCTCATAAATGGCGGCCCATTGATCGCGCGCCCGTCTTGCTATTAGGCTGCTGGGGTAGTGACTGGGCGTGTTTGTGCACTGCCTCCTCTTCTGCGGCGAATAAGCCTCAGCCTAGCAACTCAGTCTCCCTCTATTCACAGGCCCCGCGCAACATGCCGCCTCCTCCTCCCTCAGCCCACCTGTCACTTCATCAATATACCCCAAGCCTCCCTCCCCTATTGAGGCAGGAAAAGTGTGAGTGCAGGCGTCGCACAGGGGCTCTTCCTACCAGCGCCCCCCACGCACACCTCCTACCCAGCACCACCTTCTCCCTCCGCCTACTCTACCGCTCCTCCTCTGCATGGACTGAGCCTCTACCGACCACCTCCTCCCTACCATACGACCCTACATCCCGACCTACTCTACACACCTCCTGCAACCATCCAGCCTCACGTGAAACCCGGTACATCCACCCATACTCTCCATCCCCCTGCTTCATCTGTGAGTTGTTTTAGGACTGATGGCGGGGCCTGGGGGGGCCGGAGCGCCGATGTTCTTCCCGCCCGCGCTGGGTGGCGGGGGCGGCGGGGGCTTCTGGGGCTCCGCCTACCCTCCACCTCACGCTCCTCATCACCCTCCCCTTCCTCTCGGACACCACGGACACCCACCACCGCCCAGCCCACTCCCACCCCTCTTCCCTCCATCCACCTCCGCATTCCCTCCGCTGGGAGCCGGCGGTTTCCCACCCGCCGCCCTCTCCGCCGCCTACCAACAGCACCAGCAACGCCCGCCCAACAACAATCCACTCAGGTCTGCCCAGCCTCCACAAGAGTATAGGTGGGAGAATGTGAAAGGTTTGCAGTCCGAAGAACGGGAGTCCGCCGAGTCGCAGCATCGCACCTAGCCCACCAGGAGGCAACTCATCTGACGCCAAGAGCGGCATCGGAAAGCTCACATGGCTTTCCTCCAAGGTACCCTGCCCTTTGAAGGTGAAAGGTGAAGAAGGGGATGATTGCTAGGCGGGACTGATCCAGTGCGAGGAGTCATCGGGGCTGAGCAGCGTGAGCTTCCAGCTGAAGGACTTCTGCGACCAGCAGGTCTCCGACCTCACACAGGTCCTCCGCCCCGGCTTCGTCCTACAGTTCTGGGCCATTGGACAGGTTGCTCATTCCCTCCTTCCCTCCCCCTAGAAAAGTGGTGGAGCTTGCAGCAAGACGGAGGCCTGGTGGCGACGTTCGTGCGTCCGCTGCCGAATCTGACGGCGGGCGGGGCGGGGCAGTCGGTGGAGGCCATCCTGGAAGCCCCACCCGGGCAGGAGACGGGGCCGCCGCAGCTGCCCAAGGACCCCTACAACCTAGAGCTGGAGAAGCGAGCGATCCCGGTGCTGCTGGAGATCTTCAAGCGGAACGGGCTGACCTACTGCCAGCTCTCCGGCTTCCACACCGCCATCTCCAACTGCGGCGACGAGGAGCTCTACCGCTACGTCGGCACCTCCAGTCTGAAGCGGCGCCAGTTCCTGGAGCGGCGCACGCACATCTTCCACATCGCTCACACCGACACCGTCTCCCTCCAACCAGCGCCCCTCTACACCACCCTCTGCCGCCTCAACGCCTTCCTCCTCGCCCACGGCGGCGCCTGCTTCCTCCAGCAGCTCTTCGACCACTTCGGCGCCTGCCCCGACATCCCCCTGGAGGCCCGCGAGATGATCGGGGACGGCAAGAACGCCTTCCTCCGCTTCCTCGAGGCCCACCCCTGGATCTTCGCCGTCTTCCCCTCCCGCGTCTTCGTCTCTGCCCGCCGCCAACTCATCCTCCTCGACTACCCCGCCTACATGCAGGAGAACTTCGGCGACCAGGACCCCGCCGACCAGCAGGGACACGGACTACGATCCGCCGCCTCCCCCAACCACCCCTCCGACCGAGCTCCACCCACTCCCACCATGCCACCCGCCGAACTGCGCAACTCCACCAAGGCCTTCGGATCCTCCAACTCTCTGGACGGCGTCGGCGGTCCCGCACCACTCGCCAACTCTCTCCCTCCCACTCCTGCCTCCAACCAACCGCCTCCTGGATGGCCTCCGGCCAACGGACCCATCGGAGCCAGAGCTCCTTATCAGGTTTGACTTACGCCCTCTGCCCTGCCTCTCTTACACCTCTCCTACGCTCTCTCTCAGGTGGGCGGCTACGGAGGACGAGCGAGTGCTGGCGGGGAAGGTGGACGCGGTGGCGGCGGCGGTGGCGGCGGTGGAGGCTACGGGGATGCCGCGCCGCCCTATGGGGCAGCTCAGCCGCCGGCTCTTTCCGCGAAGCGCAACTGGGCCAGTGGGCCGACGCCGCCGCCTTCCTCCATCCCCTTCCCTCCGCCCAACGCACCGCCAGCCCAGCTGCCCAACGGCATCGGCGGCCGCATCAAACGCTTCACCGACGTTCAGGCTCAGGTTCCCAGCCCCCTCTTCTTTCTTCTTTCTCTCCATCCATCCATCCACATCCATCGGCAGACGGAGCGTCCCAATGTGCTGGAGTTTGCGGCGGCTATGGGGATCGATCTGGCGACCCTGGCGGTGTACCTGCGGCCGGCGATGGCGGACGCGACGACGCAGACGGGGATGGAAGGGGCGGGGAACGCGGGCCCCGTGGGCTCCAGACGCGCCAGTCCCCTCTCCGCCAGCCCGCCTGCCCTGGCCACCAAGACGGACAGCCTTAGCAGCCCGTCCGTCCCGGCCTCTGAGCCTGACGTTTGCTTTCTTGCTCCACGCTCCGCCTTGTCCATGTCATAGGGAGAAGAAGGTGCAGGAGGACGGGCCGTCTGAGACGGGGGTGCTGACGGGACTGGGCGGTCTGACGATGACGGAGGACGGCTACAATCCCATCCTCGGCTCCAACAACCTCCTCTCCCAGGGCCTCCTCAAGTCCCTCAACCTCTGAGCACTCTCTACACAACTCGCCCACCCTCTCGCCCAGCGCGCCGAGGAAAAACTCCCTCCTCCACCCCCCAACTCCTTCCACTCTCGTTTCGATTCGCCGCGTTTCATTCAACACCACACAGGCTATATTCTTAAGCCACGCTCGGGTAGCCACTCTCCATTTTCGCGACCTCGCTTCCTCCTCCCACCCCCACCCCACCCCCTTGTCTCGCTTCTCCCCCTAGACCCCTCAGCCATTCACTTCCTGGCTCGTTGGTGCCGTGCCGCCCCTGTGCAGTTGGTGTAGGGGTAGGCAGAGCAGAGCCGTCTTCGCCTCCTTCTTCGTCTTCGTCGCTTTCGTCTCGCCGGATCGTGCCAATCACCCTTCCTTCCCCCATTGTGCGCCAGCCTATTATGGACAGCGATAGATAGCCCGACTCAGAAACAGCCCCCGTTCGCTTCTCTTTTCTTTCGACTCCACTTTCTTTCTCTCTCTCCATAGCTGCCCCGTGCGGTGGCGGTTGCTTGAAGTAAGTCTCCAGTCTGTACCAAGGGCGGTGAATGTCAGTTGTCATCCTTTGCTACGGAATCCCTTTGGCCATATTGCCTTGCCTAGATTTGTCAGCATTTTGCTATACAGCCTGGATAAGTGAGAGTGGTATGTGGCCCGGAGATATCTGATGGAACAGTCCACCTATACATATTGCCTCAAGGAGCTCTCTCTCTCGATATGAATGAACCATTTAGACTTCCTCCATCCGCGCGTTATTGTTGCGTTTCTTTTCAGCTTTTCTTCTCATCCTGCATTTGTCTAGCACCTAGCATCCGCCTCCACCGCCCTACCTTTGTCGCTGTGTTGTTGGAATACTGTGGGAGTGAATGGATGGATGGAGTGGAGGCATGCTGGGAATGGATGGATGGATGGACTGAGTCAGACTCATAGTCTTTTCTCCTTCTTCCTCCTCTCCTTGCTTTCTGGCCATCCGCAAAAGCCGCGTCGGTTTAAGCCCCTTCGCTGCACCGCGACGAAGACTGCTTGTACAAAGAACCCCTCCCTTCAACCTCCTTACCCTCAGCTGCAATAAACCAAACGCGTAGGCCAGGACGCTGCCCAGCCCAGGGCCTCCCTCCCTCCCAAAGTCCAATCCCACCCCGAGCCCCTCGTTGTGATGAGCTATTGACCAGAGCAGGCTTGGCATGGGAACTGGCCTCCTGGCATTCCTAGCCGCGTCTCTTTCTCCTCTTCTCGGTTGTAAAGCCAGACTCCTTTCCAAGCGGGGGCCTGGCTGGGTTGGAGGTGGCTGGTTCTCTTCATTGCGCTGCTTTCTTTCTTCCTTCCTTTTCCTTCCACTGAACTGAAGCGTGATGCCCACCAAAATGCCCTGCTCTCCACCTGGTAGCCACAAGCCACTTATCCATCCTTGACACTGCTGATCGCAACTTTCTTTCAACGCTCATATTCTCTCCGATTCCTTCCTAGCGCGTCTCCTCCCTCCACTCCCCCGCTGGAGAGAAGGTGTACAGATTGACAGGTGTACAGTGCAAGCGTGTCTCACGGGTCTCCCTTCCCTTCCCTTCTCCACCTCCCTTCCCTCTCCCACCTTTGCCATGCCCTGCTCCGAATCCCCCTTCCACTTCCTCGCCTCCAGCTCAATGCTACGTGAGCTCTGGAAAAAATGAGAGAAAAAAGGAGGCGTAGTGGGGGGTGGAAGGAGGAGCCTTTTCCTTCCTTCCCCAGCACTGCCATCGTGTGTCTGCTCTGCATTGAGATTTGCAAATAGCCTTTCTTCTCTGGCGCGTTGTAGCAAAAAGGCTCTCCTTCACTCTTCCTTGACAAGCATGCTTTCTTGGCCTCCTACGGTTGCACACGCCGGCTCTAGTGACTCTGCTCCGCGCATAGATCTTCTGCCTCCTAAACCCTCTCTTCTTTAAGCAGTCTTCATGTACCCCCGGCAAGCATTCCTTTTGCCTCCCCCGCCCTTCGCGCCGATTCTATGCCTCCTCCTTTCATTAGTCCATCTCTCCTTTCTCAGCTTTCCTCGCGTCCTAGCCACCTACCCACCCACCCACCTACCCACCTACTCTCCCCTCAGCCACCCCCAACTACTCTTTAGCATGACCCTGAAGATGCCTAGTCAATGCGTTGCTTCCAGTTTGCATATTCCCTTAGCCCAAAACCTCAACCTGCATTATTCCAATCTCTCCTCCCCTTTCGTCCAGGCCGAGATTTGCGTAGCTAGTTGGTGAGAGACTAAAAAGCGCGTTCCTTCCACATAATCAGGCGCTTTCTCTCCGCTCTTTTCACCTAAGTTGGCTCTCCTGTTTGAGGCTTTGATGAGTATGAGGATGGCGTGAAGCAGCGTGCTAGCACACCCGAAGTCTGTCATTCGATTCCCCCAGCGTTGCCTTTGACAGCCACTCGACCCCGCTTTCTACATGGCACACCCTGTGCGATCGCTCGCTTTTCTCTCTCTCTTCCTCTCTACTCTCCCCCTACCTCCCCCCCCCACTCTTCCTTTCTGCTCTCCCCCCCCCCCCCCGCCCCCTCTAGCAGCGGCATTAGCCCCAAAGCAAAGCCCTCTGGCCAACGCCATTCTCCTAGACTGCAAGTGCATTAGATAGCGAAGCCGAGCCTGGTCCCATACTCCCGACAGAAGCTGTGTTCTGCTCTCAGTTGCTCTTGCCAATGCATCCTCTCTCCTTCCTTTTTTCACCCACTACTCCCTCCCCCACTCCTTCCTCTCTCTCTCTAATCAAACCCTGCTCAGAACCTGCGTGGCACAAACGAGGAATTCTTTCACACACCATACCGCTGAGTTTTCCTTCCCTACGCTCATCTTTCGCTTACCCTTCGCCTGCTCTTCCATTCTTCTTAGGGAAACTATGAATTCAGAAAAAACAAAAAAAAATGAGTGAGCTTGAATCATGTCCTGAACCAACCGAATTGCTATGCCCTCTATCATTCGCGTGCATTTTTACTCATTGCTCCGTCTCGGGTTCCAAGTCTGCCATTTGCTAAAATGCATGTTCAATTGAAATAGCGGCGAAAATTGTGATATAGGGAAATAACAAACGGCAGGCTTGTCCCAAGAGAGGCGATAGCGTGTAGAGCATAGGTCTCCTTCCCTCCCTCCGAGTCAGCGAATGGAATTGCCATCACAGTGCTCCTCCCTCCACCCACCAGTGTCTGTGTAACCACTCCAGCTGAGATACTTCCAGGCTTGGATGCGTTCGGAATATCCTCTATGCCTTTGCAACAGCTTTGAGCCAGGAATCTGTACCTATTCTGAGTTCGCTACCAGCCTCATGTCATTTTGCTTCTTCCCTACCCTGCTCCTTCTGCGCATAGTCTTGCCCTTTATAGCTAGCTACCATAATTGGGAAAGGATATTTGATAAGAATGGCAAGAGTATGGGCGGATGGGATGCTGAGCGATTGCTTGTGAACCTTGAACCTTGTCATTTCATTCCCGATCACTTATGTAGGGCGATGGACTGCTGAAAATGTATGACAGAAGTGATGCGATCTTTTCTCCCATGAGCCTAGGTATTGAACGGTTTTGATAGCTGAACTGTTGGTGAGTATTCCTTTGAGCCCCTTTAGACTGCTGCTACCTTAGCTTCAAAGAAGTGCTGCACCCCTCCACTGGATGACTTTCACCGGATATGCAATTCCGCTTACATTCTATCACACCATAGCCTCACTCCACCCAGCTTTGGCTTCTTTCTCTCTCCTACCCAATTCCCACAAAAACACCCAGCCCTTTTTGCTCTCACTTCTTCTTCCATATACCCTTCTCACCACTACGTCACCATGATTACTCGTTGTACAATAAATTCCGTTTGTTACAACCATAACACAAGGCATCAGAAGTGTGCAAGCAAAAAGCGTGCTCAAAAGGCGGAGCAGTAGGCTAAGCAAGCGTAGAGAAAGGAAGGAAGACAAATACGCTAACAAAGACGTGAGAAAGGCGGACAGTGAAGGGGAGGGTTTGCCGCAGGCTGAGCAGAGGGGGGCGGAAGGCAGATGCGTACTCGGCAGAGGCCCAGAGTCTCCCTCCAAGCTGCACGTCAGGATTAGCCTCCGCTTTTTAGCCAGCCCCTCTGGGCGCGGAGTGTCTGGGAGTGAGCTCTCGAGTGCAGCGCCGCTTTCAAAGGCCACACACACTTCAGCATCCTTTACTGCCACCTGCCTGCCTGGGGGGCCACTGCTGGCCCGCCTTTTTTTGCCTGCCAACCTAAGTAGCCCATTCTAGGATATCAAATAATAGGAAATAATAGGCTGGACAAAGCGCATCGAAACATATTCCTCACGTCTATTCAATATTGATGGGAAGCAGATTGTAGGGGAGAGAAGCTGCCTGCAATGGACATGCTTTGCCAGGCGTGAATATCATTAACTTTTCCGTCATTCTTGCTTTTCCAGCACGTCCGCTTGTTGACTGAGTTATTCTGCTTTTCTCGCTTGCACCCTGACCGGGGAAAATAATTGCAAAAACAGGTCCTCAGTAGTCTATCTGGTGGGAAATGTGAGCCTTGATTGCCTTGCATGATGCCAGCCTTCTCCGGCCTCTTCTGCTAGCCGGAAAGATGGAAGAGGAGGGCGGGGGGCGTTGACAGAGAATCCAATTCCAACTTCTTTCCTGGCCCCCCTGCCCCTTTTAGCCGTCCCTCCCTCCCTTGAGTGGCAGGCTGGTGGCCGGAAAACTCCTCCCCGCCCCGTCCCAACCGCGCCCGCCCATTCCAAACAGGCGGCGCCCTTCATTTTTCATTGCCTCCTCCACCTCCTCACAGTCCCAGAAGCTGTCAGCAGGGAGGCAAAACTGGAACGAGGCAGCCAAGGCCGCCGTCTCTGTTTGCGCTTGTGCGTGGAGGCAGCTCTCATTTGCTCAGCTGCCGGCATTGATTTCCCCGCTTCCATGAGCGCATTTGGGAGCAGTTTTTGCTGGAGCCTAAATTATATAGCCCTCTACTCCAAAGCGATGGACAGGATGCTGGGCTGGCTTGTGAGTGAGGCCCATTCTCTGTAAGCAGGAAGAGTGAAGTGAAGCGAACGAAGAAGGGCGTCATGCGGCTGCGTCTGGAGCCGGCATTGGTGGAGCTGGCGGCGGGCGGGAGTGTCCAGGGCCAGATCTACATCTACGACAACTGGGCCCTGCAAAAGCTCCTCCGCTCCGCCTTCTCCATCACACTCTACGGCCAGAGCAAGGCCAAGATTATGACCTCTCGGTGTGAGGCCGCCTTCTCAGTGCAGCAGGAGTGAATGGGCGCTGAGTTTGAGTGGGGCGCTGATGACGGAGAGTGTGCGGTTCCTGGAGCAGGAGACCACACTGGACGACACACGCCAGCAGCTGGAGGCTCAAGAGGGTCGGCCGCCCTATCGCATTGCCTTCCGTCTTCCACTGCCCACCGACCTCCCAGCCTCCTTCGAATCCCACTCCGGTTCTTCTCCCATCCTAGCCCAGGAATAGGAAGCTCGTGGTGTTTGAAGGCTCGGTGATCTACTGGCTGGTGGCGCAGTGCAAGGCGTCGTCGGGTCTGCGGAGCAAGGTGAAGTCGCCCAGCGTGTGCATCTTCATCAGCAGTGGTTGGGAAGGGTGGAGAGGTAGGGTAGGAGGGGTAGGTGAAGGTATGTAAGTACAGGTCAGCTAGTGAAGGGGGAGGCGACGCCGCGTCCCTACGCCTTGACGAAGAGCAAGCGACTGAGCGCCGGCTGGCGAGAGACCGGCTGCATCGCTGTCTCTGCTCACCTTCCCCTGGGGCCGCGCTATGCACCTGGCGACAGCATACCGCTTAAGGTTACCTGCTTTTTATATTTGATACAAGTTCCCTTTATTCAACTCTTGGTATGATAAATTTGAGAGTAGGACGGCTGAGTTTCCAAGCTTTCTCCTAAGCTTTACCTATCTTATGCGTAGGCCTAGCATGTTACTAGTTACTTGCCTTGCTAGAATAAAATTAATTGCGCATCCAATCTGAATTGCAATATTTTAAGACACAGAATCTGATAGACTTGAATGGCCTCTATGAGAGGAATTCCAGATTTGAAAAATGAAGTTTCTCTGATTCGAATAACTTTGTGCCACAATCCAAGGCAATTTATTTCTCATCTCTGTGCCCCAGCCGTTTCCCAAAAAAAAGTTTTGTTGACTGGATATGGTCACTTTTGTAACATGCACTTTTTTGGGCCTTTGAAACCTGCGATTTCAGTTTTTTGAAAATTTTGAATAAGAAATTTTAGATAAGTGTGGATCATTATATATCAATCGAAAGGCAATTTGGATACAAAAAAGATGGCGTACTTGAATTTTGCCATAAATTGTTCTTAAAAACGTAAGTTTGAAAAATCCGAAATTTTGGTTTTTCAATTTTTGCACAAAAAAACTGATAACTCAAATTTGAATGGTTCTGCCAAGGGGTAGACCATAACCACGTTAAAATTCAGGTTCTTGCAAACATTTTGGTATATAATTCGTTAGGATTTGGTCTGACATCATCAGGAATTTTTTCGATTGAAAATTTGCACTCAACATTTGGCCCTATGTTAAAGCATAGGCAAAATTTCCGGAAAAAAATGTTTGTCTCAGATTCCCATTTTTATTGCCTAAAAATATCTTCTTTACAGGGTCAATTACACCCTACTGCCACATTGGTTTCCTTTGTTTTACTTCAAAATTGGTAAATCCTGAATCGACTATTTCCTATGCTTAAGCATAGGACTTCCCAGGCTTCAACAAATATTTCTCTGTAGCGGCTGAACGGCTAAGAATTGCCCACAAGACTTAAGTTTTTTTGTTCACAATTAATATATTCTGATTCTAAATCTGTGCTTACTTTTCAGATTTGTGAAGAAACCACCTACTTGCCCTCTTGAGTGACAAACTCACATCCATTTAAGACGCAGAATCTGATAGACTCGAGATAGTCTATATGAGGGGTATTCCACTTTTGAAAAAATGAAGTTTCTCCAATACGAATGACTATGTGCCAACATCCAAGGCAATTTAGTTCTCATCTCTGTACCACCAGTTGATTTGCGAAAAACGAATTTGTTGACCTGAAATGAGCATTTTTGTATCATGCACATTTTAGGGGCTCTGCAACCTGCAATTTCAGTCTTTTGAAAACTTTGTTTAAGAAATTTCACATAATTGTGGACTATTATATATCAATCGAAAGGTAATTTGAAGCTAAAAAAGGTGGTGTACTTCGATTTTGACAACGCATTGTTAAAAAAACAAAATTTTGAAAAATCGAAAATTCTTACTTTTCAATTTTGGCACAAAAAAACTGATAGCTCAATTCTGAGTGGTTTTGCCAGGGGGTGGACCACACCCACGTTAAAATTCAGATTCTTGCGGTCATTTTGGTATATAATTCGTTATGATTTGGTTTGACCGCCTCGATCAATTTTTCAATTGAAAATTTGTAGTCAACATATGGCCCCATGTTAAAGCATAGGCAAAATTTTCGCAAAAAATTTTTTGTCTCAAATTTGCATTTTTACTGCCTAAATATCTTCTTTAGGACCCAATACACCCTGCTGCCACATAGGTTTTACAAGTTTTAGTTCAAAATTGGTCAATCACGAATCGACAATTTCCTATGCTTAAGCATAGGCCATCTTAGGCTACTTTCGCATTTTAGAAGTTTTTGGATCATAAATCAACTAAAACTTAATCGATTTCGACCAACTTTTTTTTCACAGAAAGCCCAGAACCTTTTTGCTTTAATTGAGAACAAATACAATTGTTTGTAATGAACTGAGGTTGCATGGCGCTTATGTATGTTACCAAGAGCTGCTTGTAGCCTAAGGGGTGTGTGCTAAGATAATTAAGCGCCATGCGACCTGTGTACAGTATACACATCTTTTTTGCGAACATAATGATAATATAACAATTAGGCTTTCTGTGAAAAAAAAGTTGGTCGAAATCGATTAAGTTTTAGTTGATTTATGACCCAAAAACTTCTAAAATGCAAGAGTAGCCTAAGATGGCCTATGCTTAAGCATAGGAAATTGTCGATTCATGATTGACCAATTTTGAACTAAAACTTGTAAAACCAATGTGGCAGCAGGGTGTATTGGGTCCTAAAGAAGATATTTAGGCAGTAAAAATGCAAATTTGAGACAAAAATTTTTTTGCGAAAATTTTGCCCATGCTTTAACATGGGGCCATATGTTGACTACAAATTTTCAACTGAAAAATTTATCGAGGCGGTCAAACCAAATCATAACGAATTATATACCAAAATGACCGCAAGAATCTGAATTTTAACGTGGGTGTGGTCCACCCCCTGGCAAAACCACTCAGAATTGAGCTATCAGTTTTTTTGTGCCAAAATTGAAAAGTAAGAATTTTCGATTTTTAAAAATTTTATTTTTTTAACAATGCGTTGTCAAAATCGAAGTACACCACCATTTTTAGCTTCAAATTACCTTTCGATTGATATATAATAGTCCACAATTATGTGAAATTTCTTAAACAAAATTTTCAAAAAACTGAAATTGCAGGTTGCAGAGCCCCAAAAAAGTGCATGATACAAAAGGGCTCATTTCAGGTCAACAAATTCGTTTTTCTCAAATCAACTGGTGGTACAGAGATGAGAACTAAATTGCCTTGGATGGTGGCACATAGTCATTCGTATTGGTGAAACTTCATTTTTTCAAAAGTGGAATGGTCCATCTCGAGTCTTTCAGAAATGCTGTCTTAAAGAAGAGGGCAAAATTGCAAGTCCCTGGTTTCTCAACTATTATCAAAAGTAAGCACAGATTTATAATCAGAATATATTAATTGTGAACAAAAAAACTTAAGTCTTGTGGGCAATTCTTAGCCGTTCAGCCGCTACAGAGAAATATTTGTTGAAGCCTGGGAAGTCCTATGCTTAAGCATAGGAAATAGTCGATTCAGGATTTACCAATTTTGAAGTAAAACAAAGGAAACCAATGTGGCAGTAGGGTGTAATGGACCCTAAAGAAGATATTTAGGCAATAAAAATGGAAATCTGAGACAAACATTTTTTTCCGGAAATTTTGCCTATGCTTTAACATAGGGCCAAATGTTGAGTGCAAATTTTCAATCGAAAAAATTCCTGATGATGTCAGACCAAATCCTAACGAATAATATACCAAAGTGTTCGCAAGAACCTGAATTTTAACGTGGTTATGGTCTACCCCTTGGCAGAACCAGTCAAATTTGAGTTATCAGTTTTTTTGTGCAAAAATTGAAAAACCAAAATTTCGGATGTTTCAAATTTACGTTTTTCAGAACAATTTATGGGAAAATTCATGTACGCCATCTTTTTTGTATCCAAATTGCCTTTCGATTGATGTATAATGATCCACACTTATCTAAAATTTCTTATTCAAAATTTTCAAAAAACTGAAATCACAGGTTTCAAAGGCCCAAAAAAGTGCATGTTACAAAAGTGACCATATCCAGTCAACAAATCCTTTTTTTGGGAAACGGCTGGGGCACAGAGATGAGAACTAAATTGCCTTGGATTGTGGCACAAAGTTATTCGAATCAGAGAAACTTCATTTTTTTAATCTGGAATCTCACATTTTGAGCCTATCGAATTCCGTCTCTTAAATATCGAAAGTACCTTTTTTTGCTAACTTTTTTTACGTGATAGGAAATAGGTCTAGCCTGGATAAGAACGAGTGATTCAGAATCAGAAATAAATATGCTGGAATAATTTGTAAATATGCTGAAATAATTAGTGTCTGATCTGAAGGTGGGTGTGAGCAACCAGAGTCGGGGAGGAGTTCGAGGGCTGCGAGTGATGCTGGTGCAGTCGACAGCCTATCGGGCCAAGGGGACTTCGCTGGACCAGCAAAGCCGGCTTCTCTGCGCCAAGTCCAACGCCGTTGTGCCCAAAGGCCGACATCTTCTTTTCGGCTACACTCACTTCTTCCTCCTTCACATGGCCCATCAGAAACATTCACTGCAGGCCAGGTCAACGAGATCCAAGTGCCCGTGGAGGCCCTACGCTCGCTGGAGTCTCCCTGCTGCTCTGTTAGACATGCCATTGAGGTTGCAACCTGGCTGGCTATGCTCGGAAACATGCATTGAACATTTTCAAGTCGACAAAATGCAAAACCTATAAACTATTGGCGACTATAGATTGACAGAAAGTTGAAGTTATAATTTTAACTGTGTGATGGTAATTGCTTCAACTGGTTATTTTGTATGCAAATAATGATTATTTTGCTCGTCATTCAATAGTCTTCCTGCTTTCCCATTCGTTTTTACCAGTGATAAAGAAGACAGGATTGGTTTGCAGTTCCACGCCATCCGAGGCGGCTTCCATCCCAGCGTTTGCCTGACCATGCCCATTGAAATCATCTGACCAACACTCCTTGCCCCTTGCTTCAATTGTCAATTTCGCCAAATTTCCGCCTTCCCATTTCGCCTACTTTTGCCAAATAAGTCTGCCTCTTGGAATGAAAACGAAAGAAGCATCAAAATCGGATGCGCTCGAGGTCGCAGAGGAAGCGAAGCTTGGGAAAGAGGAAGCGGTCCATGGGCCGAGCGCAGGCGAAACTCTTCGTTCGCTTCTCCCCCGCCCCACTGCGTTTCCCCAACGAGTCCCCTGCCAGTGCATCGAAATGCTGCCGCTTCTTCAATCCTCCTTCCTTTTCCATCTCCTTCTTTCCATCCACCAAAGAGGTGAAGAGAAAGGCACGGAAAATAGGGGCGGCAGCCAGCTACGCTGTGGACTGAAGCAGCCGTACTGCGTGCAGAGCCATGCAGGGCCAGCCTAAGAGCAGACTACCTCCACTAACGCCTCCAAACTCAATCGCCTCACCTCACTCCTCTCTGCCACCTTCGGCGCCGCCTCCAAGGCATCAGCTTCCGGCTCCACATAACCCTCCATGATGTCCTAAGCCCAGCATAAACCACGGATTAGCTTGCTAGCCTTATTGAAGCAAAAACTGAACCCATCCTGTAGGACGCTGGCCGATGGTCGCTAGATTGTAGAAGCCGACTGCTGGTTGTAGGAAGGCGAGGAGGAGGCAGAGGAAAGGGCTGCCCATCTTACACCCTGTAGAAATGAGGATGAAAGACGAAGCTTTCTGAGGATATCCGCTTTTCAGCTTCTTTCTGGAAATCAAGCTAATTCACCCCTTCCATCGCCCTACGCTCTTCTTGCTCTGACGCTCCTATGGCAGGTCCTCAATTTCCAGCTTTAAGATCCTGCTGACGTTCTTTGCCTGTGTTAAAGCTTGATATTTTCCTTTCAGCTTTTTGCTTGGTAAATTCAAAGCTGAGTCAGCCAATACAACGAAGGAATATTTCAGGAAACGCATGGCACAATAGCATAGCCGTTAGTCAAGTGTAGGTGGTAGGATATGAAGTGTTGGCAAGGCGGTCGGTGTCTTTGAAAATGGGCCACACACTAATTGACCACGGAAGCAGGCTGAGGGGATGCGAGTGTTTGCGCAGCGAAGAGCAGCATTGCATTCTCCCATCCAGCCTCAGCCTCAATGCCCAGGTGTGAGTACACACATCTCCGGAGTCTTCTTCTGTGGGCAGTTTTGGGGTGCAGAGCTCGCTGACTTTCTCAGAGCCCCTCTTCTTCTCTTACCGCAAACAAGGCTCTCTCTCGAACGCTACTCTCTCACTCCCATTCCCCTACCTGTCTCAAAAACCTCTTCAGCCCCCTACTCACAGTCCTCTGGGGAGAGAGAGGGGGGGGGGGGGGGGGGGGGGGGGGGGGGGGGGGGGGGGGGCTATTTGCAGGAGGCCTTGGGAGGGACAAAGAGGGAGGAGCACTAATGAAGTGGCGACGGAGCTGGAGACTAGGAGAGAGAGAGCAGAGAGAATCAAACTACGCCTCATCCATTTCCAAGGAGGAGGCGCCTAAGTTCAGCGTCGGGGGGCCTCTGCTCAATGGGGCACGGGCCGCTCTGCAGCCGTCTGGAATGCATTTTTTCGCGCTCCCTCCCCCCTACTTCCCCGCCTTTTTCCTGCCTGATAGAGGCTGCCTCTTTTTTCCCTCCCGTTGCAGTTGTACGATTACTGGCCAGCCAAGATCTGGCCTGAGAGCCAGTTGGGAAGGGACTGGAAGTTGGGGATGGAGGAGAAAGAAGGGTTTTAGGGCGCCTGAAACTCGAGCTCATGAAAGCCAGAAGGACAGCGCCCGCATTCTCTTCCCCTTTCCTCGCTTCATCCAGAGCGCCCCACTCAGGGCAGCAGCTTTTTAGGCCCCAGGATAAGCCGCTTTCTTTTCTTTTTGTCAAACAGGCTATGCCGACTGAATGCGAACAAATGGGGGAGGAGGTCAGGAGAGAGGCTCGGTGTCAGAAGGCCCTTCGAAATGATGATGCATTATGCCTTTCTGCCTTTCCGCATATTTTCTCATAGAGCCATTTTTACTCCCCTTTAGTTGCATTCTCCCCCAGCTGTCGCCTATAAAAACGCCGCGGTCTTTGCGCGCGAGTAATCCTTTATTTGCCTGTTTATTGATGCACCTGAAGCGTGCCATGGAAGGCTTCGCCAATTGCAGCCCATAGAAGAAGGGTAACAAACGAGTTTTCAATTACGGCCCCATTAATCCTGTTATTTTAGCCCTTCACTCATACACAGGGCTGTTGGAAACGCAATTAAGTTTGTGCAGCCTGCCATCAACTATTGGTAAACATACTAATGACAGCCTGTGAAGACAGGCGATTAGTAAGGCCCCTTCCTTCACCTTACCTCGCAATTGAGGCTGGCACTAGTGCCTCCGCACGTTCTTTGTGGGCCAGCTATACTAAGCAGTCAATAGGAGGATGTGGGGTGGAGTGAAAATGAAGTGGGGGCCTCATCTTCCTTCCGTAGGAAGTGACCAGCCAGGAGGGGAGGAAGGCCGTCGGCTAGACTTTGCCTAGCCGTGTCTGCCCCATCTATCGATATAATGTCCACTTGGAGCGCCTCTTCAAGCCCCCCCCCCGTCTGAGAGCGGCTTTAGCTCAGCTCTGGCGGCGAAGGAAGCGGGAGGCTGTTTCCAAGTCTCATGAGGCCACTGTAAAAAGGCTTCGTGACCAGCATCTGTGGGCTCAGTTCCAGCTGCGGACGGGTAGTTTTGCGGGGCGACCATTCTATGAGAGCATTTAGGACCCCTGGAGGGGTTGTGGAAAAGCAGCTGAGTGGTGTGTGGGGCGCGAGTGGAGGAACGGAACGCAGGAGGGATTGTGGAAGGAGGCGCGAACAGATTTGCAGTCGATTGGAGGTGTGTGAGTATGTGTGTGCTGGGGGGGCGAAGAAGTTGAGGAGAGGCCGAGGCAAACCTTTTTCCGCACCCGCCCTGTGTAAACAGAGCAGACGGCGGATTTTTAGGCCGAAGGAGACCTGCTGGCCATTGTTGCTGATAGGACACCAGACCCCTTTTCTGCCACCCCCCTTTGCACCACCTGACATATTTCCTCACCAGGCCAGGCCTTCAACAATGAAGGGCCTATGATTGTTATTCCATTCAAAGCGATTCGAGAGGTCTTTGATAGGGATCTATGCTATCTGACGAGAATTTGGAATGATTATTTCCCCTTTAGCTTTTGGCACGTTTCGCACAAGCCTAGGCTCTAGGCGTTTCCGCGCGGGTGGATAAAAAAATGCTTGAATGATCCTGCAAGGGAGTGAGGTCGGAAAAAGCAGGGAATGCCCCTCCCCCGCTCCATACGCAGTGGAGTCCCAAGAGCCAGGGTGGTTCATCAAACGCCATTCTTTCCAACGCCAGAAATGGACACTTTCTCTCCTCACTTTTCCCTCTCGCTTTCCCGCCCCTTCTTTCTCACATCCAGCCTAGAGTTGAGAGCAGCAAAGGCAGGGATATTAGGGGGGAAGCTGGTGATGTATGAGCGGAGCGGCAATTGGCAGGGACAGACGGGGAACGCAAAATCAGCGGGGGATTAGGGCCTTTGACCTTCCGCTCCTTGCGTCTACTGGCCAGATCTCTTATCGCCCTCCTCCACCCGCCCCAATCCTCATCTACGCATCCCGCAGCCCATCAACCTTTAGGAGCTTCCTCTTCCCCGCAACTCACTTCCCTTCACATCGCCCTTTCTTTCATTCCTCGCCGTTCTACATCATTTTGCGCGTCTTTTTTTTAGGACAAACTCATCTTTTCGTCAATGAGTGAGTGACATTTTGCCTAACCATGAATAAAAAGAGAAACGAAGATGACGGCCGTTGCCTGATCATCTGAAACTGGTTCCTTGCGGATCTCCCTGTCTTTCTCGGGCACCCGAAAACAGTTGGACTGGAGAAAAAGCGCAGTGGTTTCCTCCCCCAATCCCAGTCCAACTCAGGAGGGGCTGGAGGGGAAAAAATTGAGGTCATTGGGGGCAAAGGGGGCTGCTTCCTGTGTTCCCCCCAGAGAGAGAGACCTAAGGGGGCGGCCAGTGTCTGGGAAGGTGGGGGAGGCATAATCGCCGCTCAGTACCCTCGTGCCGGGGAGGGAAAGGAGGGAGGGGCTGGGGGGAGAAAACAGGCTGTGTGGCGACGATGATGGTTGGGAGGGGCAGCCGGAGGGTGAGGGAGGGAGGGGGAGAACGGGGTTTTGGAGGGCCGCAGAGAAGAAGAGAGGGAGTCACTCCTGCCTGCCCCATCGCTCAGTGTTTGGCCTCGTTGGAGGGAGGAGGCAGAGAGGCAATGGTGCGAAAATCCCCCGCCACTTCTTGCCCCACCCTTGCGCGACTAAATATGGATGGAGAGAGGGCTGCTGGGAGGTCTTTGAAGAAGCCAGCAACTTTTTCCCACCCCCCAGTCTTGTGGCCCACTGGTGGTGGACATTATTTTTACGAGGCTCCAGGCTGTATTCTGGGCGACGAGGGCTTCCTTGGCCCTGCTGATTGCATTGCTGACTGGCGCTGGGGAAGCCGAGAGTTTCTGGCCTCAGGCATTGGCTGGGACCTGAATTCCCTGTCCATTGCTTAGGCTTCCCTACCATCATGAAGAGTAGGGAACAGGTTATGCAAAACAAAGACCGTCTCTCAAGGCAGGGCCAGCATAGGTCGTCCTTGCCAACTCTTTTTGGCAGCTCAAGTGTGCCTTGGCCAATTTGCATAGGCAAGGTAACCCTTAGGCGGAGAGAAAGGAAAGCGGAGTTCCGCAGGTGTTTGAGCGATCTTTGGCGGTTGGGGACGGGAGGGAGTCTCGCTCTGCGTCCGCGACCCTCATTCTTCATACAATTTATCCTCATTTCTCGTTCCTGATTCTTTACATCAGCCTCATCTCCCTCTCTTTTGATCTATGCAACTCATTATCGGATTTAAAACTTTACGCTCCAGTTTTTGCATTGTTGACTGTCTTTGTTTATGCAGTCCAGGGAACAAGGCAGGCGGTTGATAGCATGATGCTGGCTCATTATAAGTCTCAGGCGCAGTGCAGGTAGACAAGGCACACTGACCTTGCTCGCCCTCCCCCAGCCTCACCAAGGCCTATTCGCTACGCCATTACAACCCTCATATGGGCCTCTCAAAACCTCTCCTACATTAACGCCACTATAATCTTCTTAACAACTTCCATTAATTATCAACTCTATCAAAAGGGGCTATGGCTTCAATGTGGGGGCCAGGCGGAGGGCTGGGCAAACAGAAGCGGCGCCTGAACTGCGGGCCATTCATTTTCGGCCCCTATTAAGACGATAGGGAGAACTCGTTTGCGCCCTCTTCCGCTGGCAGCTTTGGCAGGACGGGGCGACCTTTGGGCCACTTGAAGAGGCGATGGGTTGCTATTTGGGAGCAGCGCGCAATCTGGACGTAATAGGCAGCGCGAGGCCGTTGCCGATGATTGGCGGGCCCTTCCACCCTGCTTCTGCCCCTCCATTTTATCTCCCGCAGGGCCAGCCATCCTCACTTCTCCCCTGCCTGCTAATGAAAGCGCCTCCCCTTTCCATGCCGTCTTCAAGACTGCCAATTGGGAAGTTGAAGGCGCAAATAGAGCGGACGGAGACTTGCAGAGGCAGAGAAGGATGAAGCTGAGTGCTGGGGATGGCGGGGCGAGCTTCACCTACTCTGGTTCACCGCTCCCAATGCCCAGATCCACTTCCATCACTTTTGCCGACTGTCACCAGCCCTCCGACAAGTCCGCCTTCTCCTTGCCCAGCCATAACTCTAATTTCTGCCAACCTGTTAGGAAGGAAAACAGGCGCCTGGTGACCTTCGCCACGACTGGGAAAGGACGAAGTGAACGCCGTCAAACCGTCGCTCTGTTCCCTCAGCAAGTTCAGGAAATTCAACACAAGCAACCCACTCCGGTAAACAAATTCAGTTCGAAAATAAGTGGGGAAACGATTTGTCTGTCTAAGTTGTATAAAAGAGGGAATATATCTCAATGGGTCCCTTTCCTCAACACGCTTCATTCATCACACGAGGCCATCCTTCCCTTTTCTTCCACCTCTAGGCTGTAAAAGTCCTTTTCCCTCCTCCCCATTTCCCCGCTCCTTTAAACGGGTCCTTGTGCGGTCCAGTCATAAACTCGGCCCCTCATGTCCACCGATAGGAGTTCCCTTTCCCAAGCCCTCACAGCCACAGGACCCATAAACTCGACACACTCACAGTTTACCGCCCAGCATCCATCTCACTCCTCTCCTCACCCCTCGCCTACAACCTCACTCCTATCCTTTCCGGCCGTTGAGGCATCAATCGTTGCCAGTCCAACACCTTCATTGCCCTGACCTTCACTCTTGGAGGCCACAAGTGGCGGCAAAGTCCTAATACCCTCAGCTGTCTCCTCCTCTTTCCCTCACCATCGCTCACTGTCCCTCCTTACCCTGGCCTCTCCTTTTCTGAGCCGGCATTATGTACAGCTGCCTCCTATCCACCTCCAGCACGCCCTTCGCTGCTGGATGGGAGCCAGTTGACGCCCTGTGCCACTTTCTCTGCACTCACACCTTTTCTCCGCTCCTCCCTTTTCCCCCCAGCCACCACAGCCTATTCTCCTGCTACTCTCCCCCATTGCCCCTGCGGCCACCTGTGCACCACCTACGAGCCATTCAGAGCCGCTCACAAAAACTTGCTCTCCAGTCTCCACAGACTGACGACGTCCTATCCATACTGCCTCTACAGGCTCTAGGCCTCCTCCTTCTGCCCTGCCTCTAGCTACTCTGGGGCGTCCAGAGGAGGCCAGGGAATTTTCTCAAGAGGCCATCTTCCAAAGGCCATCCTTATTGGTCAGGTTACATTTTGGGGCCAAGAGAGGAACCCAAGGCGCCCATCTTCCGCTTGGCCTATTTCCATTGCACCTGCTGGCCCCAAACCTCTTCTCAAATCTTCACTGCCAACCTTCAAGGGTCTTACCAGCCGTTCTCTCTCCCCCGGTAGCAATAGCAGCTGTCTTTTACAAAATGAAATTTTCTAAAGATAATTATTTATTGGACATTGGAGCCACTTTTTGCTTCGTCACGCATGGATGATGATGTGGTGAGTGTGAGTTTAGGCGCGAGGTGAGGCCTGGCCAGTTTGAACTTGGCGCAGAAAAAGAGGCAGACTGAGTCAGCTCCCCACAATGGCTGGGCAGGGCACCAATTTGTTGCCGGCCACATCCGGCCTCCGGCTGCCCAAAACTCCCCTGCCACACTCCGTCCAAAACGCCTCCTCCTATTCGCATCGCCACACCCATCGATTCAATCAACTGCCTCCTTTCTCCACCCCATTCACACCTCCTCCCTGCTGTCCGGTGTGGCGGCGGCAGGAGCAAAGAAATTGACCGGTCCTCCTTGCTCCTCCTCCTCCACCTCCCCAATTACTGCATCATCATCCACACGCATATACGCCTGTTAAAGTCAGCAAGAGGGCTGGGAGCAGACCGGCTCTAACAAGCCGCCAATCCTGGTGACTGGCACCTGGGGCATTATTTTGGCTCGTGAATTGAGCTGTGCACTACTTTAGCGCTTGTTTGTCCCCCGGAGGCAATTGACAGCCGCCCCTTTTCAGCCCCGCCGGGCCTAACTTAGCGTAAACAGCCCCACTTTTAGCCCACCCCTCTTCTCCCTGCCCCTCTTCCTTCCTACATCCCTCCCTAAATCCTCTCCATTAGTCAACTGGTTTGAGCCCCCTGTGCAGAGCGGCCCATTTGTCCATTCACCAGTGAAGGCATGCTCGATTTCACTAGCTTCGTGCCGCGATTGTGTATAGCATGGGCGGCCGTGTTTGAAGCGCTCTCTGTCGGGTGGCTGCACTCTCTGCTCATGAGTCCCTGCTCCCCCTGCCACCCTTGAGGGTCCTTCAGGAGCTGTGCGGGTCCCATGGACAGTGAAGGACGCGGGCGAGAAGGGCCCGCTAGGTGTGACCTCCGCTTTTATGGCCCTCCCCTCACAAAGACGCCCCCATCTTCTCTCACACTCCTCTCCAGGCATACACCTTCCAGAGCTCTGCTCAGACCTACCTGGGCAAGTCTCACTGTCTATTGACGCAGCTCGCTGAAAGGCTGTGATTATGCAGCTGGCCCAGACTGCGCTTTCCAACCAGCCCCCTATCACACTCTGCCGCTGCAAAACCTCCCACGCCTTTTTGCGGATGGGGTGATAGGCGAGAGAGAAGGGACGTTGGCAGACATCAATTTGCCAGGCTACATAGGCTCCACTGGCTTTTCGCATAAAAATCGGCCCCCGATGCTCCCTGATTGATGTTGGAGCAAAGTTGGGTGTGGAGGGTTTTTGCGCGCAGCGCAAGCCGAGTGTGCCAGCTGATTGTGAGGCGATATCCGGCCCTTTTTGCGGTGCCGGTCAGCGGGGAAGGGAGCGGGGAGGAAAGGCGAGGAGTAACGGGGCATCATTTGCCAGGAGAGCGGAGAGAAGATGCAGCGGAACAGCGCCCAGCGCTCCTCCTATCACCGTGCCACACGTCAAGGCTCCGTTGTCAATCGGTACACATCTTTCATCTTACACTAAACTCCTTTTCCAAATGAATACCACCTTTCCTATTTGTGCGAAAAAGAAAATATCAGGAATTGTGGGAGAAGTTCTCGCACCCCCAGGGGGAAGCCGGGGCGAGTCCAACCATGGAGGTATATAAACAATTACCTCCGTGGTCCAACCCTCACTCCCTCAGAAAATTTTGCTATTTTAGCAAAATACTAGGGCAAAATGCGGACCACAAAAACTTTAAAAGAAAAAAGAAAAAGAAAATGCATGTAGCTGGAGTCGAACCAGGCTATGTCAACATTAGAAAAAGGTAATAAAAAATTGAGGAAAGATCCGTAAGTCATCCCTTAAGCCAGACCAGATCACCGGGAATACGGAACCATCTCCTTGGCCAGGATTAGCGATGGTTGGGGAACAACCAGGAACCCCTGCCCTTTTGGCTCTGCAGACTCAGTGCTTCCTCGCCGGGCTTTTTGCGCCTAGCGCAACCTGCAAACGCAGGACCTTTGTGATCTGTCCATTAAGACATGTTACATAGATGTTTAAAACGGCTAGTCTATCATTTTCAAAAGTCGGAAATTTTGTGAACTTTTTCTAGATAAATTTTATACCATTTTAGAGCCCTAGTCAAGGGTAATTCAGGAAAAATAATAGCTTTTGAAAAAAGATGAGTGGTCATGAGCAATCAGTTCTACAAAAACGGTAATACCGTATATCCAGTTAACATTAGCAGGTTGTAATAACCTGCACATCAATTCAATTTTAACGACAGCTTTAAGATGACAATCAATCAATTTTAACAACAAACAATGTCTTGTGACAACAGACATGACAGACAGACAACAACAGACAATGTCTTGTCTTATTCCAAATGTGACATTTTCCTTCACTGCCAAGGACCCCACCACTTCAAAAGCAAAAAATATCCGCGTTTGTTCCATTATCAAGTTCAAAAAACGCAAATTACCTCCTCGACAATCCCTGTCACCGACTCACCATGTCTTTCTTTATGAATACCAGCTCATCATGGGCCTCATTTTTGGCTCCAGGAATCTAGTCTAGTCATCATAGGGAGTCATGGGGAGTCTAGTGGACAAGGTGTCTCAAGGGGGTGCTTGGGGCAGGAAAAAAACCCACCTTCTGGAGGGAGCGAACTCACCCCCGGGGGACCGCGACCGGTGCGCGAACTTCCCCCATCATGCCTCGAAAATATTGATAGTTATTAGTAATTTAAATGACTATTTTCGTCCTGGCCGTGGAGCTCTGCCTGATTTCTTTTGGAAACCTGCACCAGTATATGCTTAGTCTCTAGTTTCCAGTGACTAGGGGCGGTGGTAAACATAAAAAAAGGAATGAAGATTGATGGGTAGAAAAATTGAATGCGCGAAGTGGATGAATATGAGCTGGAGGTACGAGAGATCACGAGAAGGCGAAAGTCGGCAGGCTGCCAGCAGCACAGCCATGCGACACTCCCACTCCACCGACTTCCGCCACGCCTCATTAGCGTATGCTCCTTCTGCTCTCATCCACCTTTTCGCTTCACCCTTCCCTCTTTTACCCATTCCACTTTTACTCACACATAGGCTCCCCTTCTTCTGAAAGAGAGATTGAATTGTCACTCTTATTATAACCCCATTATGTGCAACAATTTAACAAGCTGAAATGGAGCATCGTTTTTACATCATTTAAATTCGCGTTATCCATTTTTATGAGCTCAAAAGCATTCGATGGTTTGAAAAGCAGGGATACAATTGATCTTATACTGACTTTGATTTTTGGGTTAGGCGCTGTGGGGAGGGTAGCGGGGTGGCTATGGCTGGTTTCCCACGGCCTTGCTGTGTGATGTGTATACAGAATGGATGCGTGTCCCTTTTTTGGGGCTGGTAATAAAAAGCGCCTGTTTGGGGAGGTTTGGGGGCAGAGGCAAGGTTGGCAGTGTACAAACTGTGAGTCAAAGCTTTTGGCTAGGCCAGCACAGGCTTTCGGAACCCGCGTGAACAAAGGCCAGCTTACTACCGCCTCCCACGCTTTTCAATGAAGAGCCACACACACACACTGTCCACTGTGTACCCATCGTCTCTCCCTCTCCACCACCTGGATTAGAGCTCCTCCCTTTAGCTCCTCCCTCTCCATCTACTCCACTGCTTTTTCCGCCTCCTCTTAACCTACAGAGGGCTAAAATTAGAGTAGTTATTTTCAAATTTACTTACAATTCAGTTCATGGCAAAGTAAAAATCTGAAGTCATGGCAAAGTGGCGTGCTAAAAAAACATGGGAGCTGATTGTCGTGGGTTACGGGATTTGGGCAGTATAGATAGCTTCAGGCAAATCTTGGACCCTGGCAGGGCTTGATTAGCATTGTTTTAGTATGCCCAGCTTTTTTCCCTCCTTTCATTTCCTTCGCTTCTCTTCTAATCCCAGCCTCCTTCCAGACGCTCCTTTCACAAAACAATCCGCCTTCCCCAGCCACACACCTTTACTCCCTGTTTTGACTTGGCATTTGAATCTTATTGCTTTTGGCCTTTGTTCCTCCAATGCTGCTGCTTATACTCAGTAGAAAACCGTGCATTTGGTTGCAGACCGAACGAATCCGTCTTCCAGACAGGCTCTCTACACCGAAACGCTCATCGAAACCCATCGCGTAAGATTTCTTTTGACTATAAATAGCCAGGGCAGATTGATGAAAGGGCAGCGATAATTGACGCATAAAGAGGAGGAGCATGCGGAATGGCAAATGCCGTCGCCTCCTAAACCTAAGAAGGGTGTGGGAGATTGGATTGGTTTTTCTGGCGCCCTCTCCCATTCCTCGTCCTCAGACGAGTGGGGCCTTGAGAGAAGTCTCATCTTCGTGCCAAGCAGCACACCACTTTCCTCATCCCATTCCCAGCCACGCATATCGAAGAACTGGCCTGCCAGCATTCCAGCATTGCCCAATGCACCTTTCCTATCATATCTCATCCATGGCCTACAAAATGATGTAAATGGAAAAACTGACAGATTGGGAAGCAGCGGAGAGATCGGGAACTCTGGTAGAAGTGCGGCAAGAGGTGGTCTATCCCTCCTCTTCCAGCTCAACTGGGAGCGGCGGTGGCTCACCCGTTAGCTCCGGCCAGCTTAGCTCCAGCTCCGATCAGGTTCCATTTTTCTTTTCTTAGCTCAAATAGAGGTGTATAGGAGGGTGTAGAGAAGGGTATGATTGTAGGGCTACAAGAGTCAGGAGAGCCCGCGAACGCGACGCTCCAGTCGAACAGGCAGTGGCGGCGGCGGCGGTGGGAGACGCGGACGGAACGGGAGTCTGAAGGGCATCCTTCGCGGCGCCCGCTCCGAGAACTACATTCCACAAACAATCCGCAGTGAACCGGTTACCAACCTCCTCCCCCATCACTCCTCCTTTCAAGAAGAAGCCATGGACACAGATGGGCTCCACGGACCTGACGGCGGAGGAGCTCTACCAGATCCGCCTCATGTTCAGCGGCAAGGGCTCCGAAGTCGTCGTCGCCGCCTGCCTCGCCAACCTCTACTTTGCCCACAAACAGGCCAACGGCAAGGTTGCCAACCCCAAGCACTCACATCTGCTTCACTAGAGTAGGGCTGTTGCAGGTGTCCTGGTCAGAGGATAAGCGGGAGCTGAAGGCTACCGGCGTCCCCGTCCTTGTGCTGGACAACGGGGACAGCAGGGCTCGCACATTCCGACGTCTCCACATCATCCTCGCAGAGAAAGGAACTGGTAGCTGATGCTAATCCCTGGGCGCTTGCAATGTCTCAAGATCACCTCCTGCTAGGCTTTCTCCTGTGGAAGGATACGATCGACGCACTGTCGAAGTACAGCGAGATGGGGCACAGCTTTCACACCATGTTCCTATCCACCAACCACCAGAAGCAAGCTGGTCTGCTTCTCTTTCCTTCCCACCGTGAGCGGGCAAGGAGGGAGTGATTGGAAACGTAGGCCTAAGTTTCGACAGCCAGTACGCCGCGATGGAGTTCTTCTCGGCGGTGCGGGACGCGACGGCCAACCCGGACAACATCGCCCTCTCCCAGGAGAACCTCGGCAAGCTCCGCAAGTCCCAAAGCCGCCCTGAAGGTGGCCCTTCAGCCTGTCTCAGATGATTGGGCTGGGTAATGGTAAAATGCACAGGCCTAAACCCAAAGCGAGGCGGTGGAATTCGGAAGACAGAGATCAGCCAGCCATGCGCCTTCGCCCACATCACCAGCCTGAAGCCTCAAGATCTGGACCTCCCCGTCGCCCAGTCCCGATCGCCTCCCCACCGCGCCCAGTCCGCTCTCCACCTTAGCCCATCTATCAACCACGCCTATTCTTGACTCCTCCACTTCCACTCCCCATTCCTCCACTCTCTTTGCTCTCCATGCTCCGCCGCTGAGGCTTCCCGAGTGTACCAGCTGTTCTTGTCCAGCTTTCTGTCCAAATGGAGAAATGTTAATTTTTAAAACTTGCAATGATGGCAGTTGAGCTTGAAATCACTCGAAAAGTGAAAAAATCATAAAATACTTTGGTAATTTCTGAAGAATGCGAATGGCTAAGAAATTGTTAAAAGGTGCCGAAATGATGTATGTCCCTAAATGAGAGAGCTGTTGAGTATTAATTTGTCAACGATAATGACCCGTGTACATGATGAATGGCCCAAAATTTAGTTAGAGCCCCAGCAATTTTCAGATGTATTGCAGTGCGAAGAAACATAAAAACTTTAAAAAAATTATAAATATGATAAACGGTATTGCGCTGAAAGCGCATGTTTGTCATGCTTGTGACAAAGGTTAGAGCAAAGGGCTGGTGGATAGATACAAAGCCAAATAGTTTTGGCATACTTACGACTATGCAAGCCCATTTGCCTAGGTCTTGAGGAATTCAATGATAGATATCTTCTAGGAAAGGTGGATTAGAAGCATTCTGGAGAAAAGCGATAAAGTAGGCGGTTTTTTTCGCGGCTCCTAGTCTCCAATTCGTCCTGGATGGCGGGAGGCCATCCATTTGTCGGCCGCATCTTCAATCCCCCTCTTTTCAATTACCCCGACAGACTCCGCGGCTAAAGCCAGTCTCTTCTCTTCTAAATCATTAGCCGCTTCACTTCCCTCCTAAAACTTTTCTTCTTCCTCCTTCTTCCTATCGCCTCGCATAGTTCCAGTTTGGCCGAACATCTTGGTCCCAGTTGCCTGGCGACGAGGGCAGCATGGAGGCCAGGTGTTCAGAGTGGAATTCCGTTCCTGACGATTGTCAAATGCTGTTAAGGCCGTTCTGCCTGACTGCCTGAGGGCCCTTTTTTCTGGGAGGCGGGGGCGGCGCCGGGAGTGGGTGGGGAGAGCAGAGCAGAGCAGGCCTTTCCCTGGCAGGCCATTTCCTGGAAAGGAGGGCGGCCTATTGCTGAGAGACGGTGTTGATAGGAGGCGAGGGGACAGCTGGTGCTTGCTGCTGGTGGTTGAAGCGGGGGCGGAGGGGATAGGGTGAATGGGTGGAGTTGGGAGGGGGAGGGAAGGAGTGTTCACATGTGCGCTTGGCATTTAGCCGGCCACCAGCTTGCCTTCCTGCTCACCCAGTATCCAACATCAATTATACTTTCTTCACTACCTATCCATCTCACTTTCATCTCAACCCATAACTTTGCCCACTTTGCTTATCCTCTTATCCTCTGCTTATCCGGTTATAAAATCGGATTGTGCTTTCAATACTAATTACCCTTCACAATTATTTCCTTATTGAGAGTGCAATGACTTTTGATACCAAGAAATGACCTTTAGTTGAGGAAATTTTGAGCTAGCTGGTTTAGTATTCATTTGACCATTGCTAATCATGACCATTTGTGTTTTGTGCATTGAACTTCCTCAATTTTTCAAAGCAAATCACAAAAAATGAAAAAAGTAATTATTGCTAATGTCTTTGTGACATTTTTTGGGCGCCAGGCACAGGGACTTTTTGAAATAAGCTTTCCCTGTCAGACAAAGTCTGCGCCCTAATTTTATTCAAATCCTTTACTTATCCATAATTTGATTATATTTTTTCCCAACGCGATGACGCATAGGTTTTTACCATCATCGCTCTAGGATTGAATTTTGAGCGTATAAGGTTTCATAAGATTCGCAATAAAGCGAAAAAATAGGCCCTCCTTCAAAACCTTGCGAGACAGAACTGTTGATGAAAGCCTGAAGGCAATAATAAAGAGAGGGGGTAGGTTCCAGCTCAGAATTTTATCCACCATCCAAAAGTTGAGCACAGAAAAGTGGAGAGCAGACAGCTTTCGTTTCTGGTAGCGAGAGATTGGCTTTGGGGCTTTGAAAAGATTAGGCGGCGCTTATAGGGAAGCACTTTCATTCATCCCTTCCTTAGCCTCCATCTCTTAGCCTCCATCTTTTAACCTCCATCCCTCCGCCCCCTTCCCCTCCCACTCCTCCTTCGCGGATTAAGCCCGGATCACGTCATGTGCTATGCGCCTCCATCAGAAACACCGCCTGACGCAAATTCCATGCTTAGCCCTTCCATGCGACCTGTGCAATTCACATTTATCTCTTACGCTTTTCAGACGTCACGGGATTAGGTCTCCTTACCTATATACAAGCTTATGTTAATGCTGCTAATGCTAAGCCAAGAAATGCAGGCTTTTGGCGTTGTTTGCATAAAAGGGGGAGTAAAAGAGGAGGTAAATGTAGCGTAGGTGGGATGGGAGCGATGGAGGTGTCTAGCGACTTCGCGGACCTGATGAAGGGTCTGGATGAGTTGTTGCGAATGGGGAACATGAGTGACTACGACATGGGCGGGGACTCCACCAACACGGCCATCGGCATCGTTCACTCCGTCCTCTTCTGTGCCATTGCCGTCTCCAACGGACTCATCCTCCTCCTCATTCACAACGTCAGCAATCGATCTCAATATCGGCAACCACTCCTATAGAAGGGGGATGGGAAAAGGAGGGATGAGGCTGTGATTGTAGGGTGTTTGGGTTCATGTACTGGCTGAGCATCGCGGACCTGGGCGTGGCCTTCTGCTCCGTCCTCCCCGCCGCCGTGGAGGAACTCACGGGCAACCGCTTCAACATTCCCTTCCCCTACGCCACATGCCCCCTTATTAGGTTCTCTTGGCCTTTCTCTCTTCCTACCTTCACCTCACCTTCCTACCAGATACGCGATGCTGGTGGTGCTAGTAAACTCAATCCTGATCAAGGCAGGGATGTCGATCGACCGCGTCCTCTTCCTCCGCCTCCCCAACCCTCGCCAGTCCTTCCCCTGGCTCTCTGTCAGAGTCATCACTTCTGGTCTCCTCCTCCGCCTCTGGCTAGGGATGGCTAAGAATGAAGTGAGTTCCAGCTGCTTTCCTACTCTCACTCGTCCTCTCCATACCCCAGCTCCTCGTCTGGCGATATCAAGAAATTGACGGCGGTTAGCTGGAGTGCAGAGTGCTGTGGAGAGTGTGAGTGAGTGGGGAGTTTGAGGGGTGTGCATGATGACAGCGGCAGCGGCGGGTTCTCGCGCAGCTCCGCTCTACACCATCTACTTCGTGGCCATAACCTTTTTCATCCCCATCACCATCATCGGCCTGAGCTGGGGCTTCATCTCCGTCACCCTCTGCTACCAAGGCAGCCTCCTCCCCCTCTTTCCCTGGAAGGCAAGAGCGGGCGTGCAGTGTTCCGCATGAAGTCGGGCAGGCGACAGGCACTCGGCCGCTCCAACACCACCCGCCTCCTCTCCATGGGCCGCTACACCTACAGCTCAGAGCAGCACTGCTCAGACTCTACCTCCTCCTCGCACAGCCCCGACTCACACGCCAGCTCCCGTTCCTCTACCTTCCCTCCCAGCTTAACCTTCACTCACTCACACTCCTCTCCTACAGAGAAGCTGGGCTGCTGGGGGCGCTGTCGAGCCCGCCTCACCTGCTCCTCCACCCAGCCCGCCTACCAAACGGATGATGAGCAGACTGCTAACTACCTCCAGACACTCACCAGGGCTAAGCGCAAGGCACCCAATCCCCTTCACCAAATGCTCTCAAGAGAAATAATGTTGATTGGCAGGCGACGTTGATGACGCTGGTGACAGTGGGCGTGTATGCCATCTGCTGGCTGCCCATGACCACAATGCAGATCATCATCCTTGTGGACCCGGACAGCTTTCACGCCATGAGTATCATCCTACTGCCTCCTACTCCGTCAAGCATCCTATCTTTGTGAGGCGCCAACTTTGCGGTGCACGCTGTGATGCTGACCATCTTCGAGCTGAACTCGCTGGCCAATCCCTGGA
>JASANA010012276.1:0-21698 GCA_030248095.1 Ptycholaimellus sp. GST1_10 | reverse complement strand
CTCTTGCATTGACACACACTTTTCACTTGAGTAAAAGGGAGAAAGAAAACTAACCATCGATGCGCAATGTAGCCGAGGAGGAGTCAGACCTCTCCATCCCTCAGCTTTGGAGCCTGTAAGCCAGGGAGTTCACCTTCGTCGGCGGCCAGAGCATCTTCAAGGACAACTTCAGCTTCCTTCTCTGGACCCCCAGCCGCACAGGTCTCCCACCTCTTTCACCCTCTCTCCCACACTCGCCTCTGCCGAGTTCAAGCTTCGTCTCCTCTTCATCGACCTCTTCTATTTGCTCACCCTCCCAACAGCCCTCTCTAGGGCTAGAGTCAGAATCAGAACAAGGTCGAGAAGATGAGCTCCGAGCAGCCCGGCGCCTCTGTCGCGGGCTTGCCCTACCTCTCCCGCTTCGCCCTCGTCTCCCAAACCTACCCCATCGAGTGCAGCCACGCCTGCGATGCCGAGAATCACCTCCCCAACCAGATCAAGTGCTTCCGGTGCCAGGACATCTACTGCCTCGCCGGCCTCTCCAATGCCTTCTCACCCTCCGGCGCCGCCTCCAAGACCGCCTTCCGAGCCCTGGAGGCCCGCCACAATCTCTCCAAGACCATTGCCCCCGAGGAGTGGACAGAGAGCACCCGCCCCTTCCTCTTCCTCTGTCCACCCTGTGAGCTAGGTATGGGACGCTCTCCTCGCCCTCTCCTTCTCCAGCTCAAGGACCAAGGCCTTCTCAAGCACACCTCCTACCACGAGTACTCCTACATCGGCCCTTCCCGCTTCGAGGAACACACAGGTCTGCCCTTTCATCGATCCAGTCTGGAGCCTCACGAGGAGCGCTTCTGGGCGGAGCTGATGGGAGAGCGAGAGCCCGTCCCCGATCCCTCTTCCTCACCTCACCTTCCTCATCGCGTCGGCGGCATCCCTGAGTCCGAGTTCCTCCAGCAGCTGGCTGCGGGGCACCTGGACGATGCAGAGCTGGTGGACGACGAGGAGAACGAAGAGGACAACGAGGAGGAGAATGGCGGCCAGGAGGAGAACCTGGAGCAGGACAACGACCTGGAGCTGGAGGAGGACACACCCACCGTCCGCATCGCTCAGCTCCAACGAGAAGCCGACGCCGCCAAGGAAGCCCTTCAGGCTCAGGCTACGGTCTCCCAGCCGCACCTCACCGAGCTCCAGGCCTCCCTGGACTCCGTCGCAGCCGAGCGCCTCAGCGCCCAGAAGGCCCTGCAGGAGACCAAGCGAGTACAGCAAGAGCAGAAGGCTCTCCTTCTCCAAGAACAAGCTCTCCGTCAGCAAGCCGAGTCCACCTCCCAGTCGATGCAGAACGAGGTGGAGCGACTGCGGCACACCGTGGAGGGCGTGAAGAAGGAGATGCAGCAGCGTCTCAAGGCCATCCAGGACGAAGGAGCTCAGGTTCAGCGCCAGTTCCAGGAAGCCGAGTCCCGCCTCCGTCGGGATCTCCAACTCCTCCAAGAGTCCAACGATGCTCTCTCTACTACCCTCATCCAGAAGAGCACCGAGGCCAACCAAGCAATGACGAGGAACATGGCACTGCAGAAGGAGGTGGAGCGGATGAAGGAGCGCGTCAAGCACGCAGAGGCAGAGCGGGCCGCCATCATCCACTCTTCTCAGTCCCTGCGCTCGCGCTGGGCCTCCGCCTCTCTTCCTGCCGACACCCATCCCAATCCACCCGCTTTCGTCGGAGCTCCCGCCTCTGCCGGGCCCTCCACAGGTCTCATCCCAGCCTCTTCCTCTACAACCGCCACAACTGCTTCAGCTTCTCTCATCTCCTCGTCCTTGACGGGGTTGGCGGTGAGTTCGAGCGCGGGACCTACGACTACAACTGCTCCAGCTCCGGTGGTGACAAGTTCAGGCGTGCTGTCGATGGCGTTCGCGACGTCTGCGGCCTCGGCCTTCACCTCCGCCTCCATCACTCAGCCCACCTCCGATGGGCAGCCCACCTCTGCTGGGCATCCCGCCTCTGCCGGGAATCCCGCCTCTGCCGGGAACCCCGCCTCTGCCGGGAACCCCGCCTCTGCCGGGGCCAGTCGCCACTCCGGCTCCTACCTGGACATGGCCCTCGGCCACGCGGGACCCCGGCACCAGCGCCCCGAGCTACGCTACTTCGATGGTGGCAACCTCGCGGACTTCGCGCGCTGGTGGGAATGGTGGCAATACTACTTCGACGGAGAGCCCATGCCTGCCCCTGACAAGCTGGAGCTCCTCCTCTCCTGCCTCAAAGGCCAAGCCCACACCAAGGTCATCTGGTGCCAGTGCTACAAGGCCACGGACTACGAGGATGCGAAGAAGGTGCTGCTGGAGGCCTACGGGGACCCGGCGGGAACGAAGTGCGAGCTGATCCAGGCCCTCCACGACGTCGTCCCCATCCACTCCTTCAGCGGCTGGGAACAGATCTCCGGCCTTGCGGACTTCCTCTTCGCCACCACCAACCAGCTACGTTCGCTCGGCATCGGGGATCTGGACTCCCACCTTCCTCTCATCACCGCCAAGCTACCCTCGGACTACTGGCGGGAGATCGTGCTGCAGCGCCGTCATGCGGGCACCCTCACCGATCCCTCCTTTGACGAGCTCGTCATCCTTCTCCAGACGGAGGCCCGCTTCAGACGCGAGCTGGACGCCAACGCCCCGCCTCCCTCCATCTCCTCCGGAGCAGCTCTCCTGGGAGCTGGCCAGTCTCGTTCAGGCAAGTCTGGACCGCGCTCGTCGCCTCAGCCGACCACCCAGAAGCGCAAGAAGGGCTCCGGCAACCAGAAGGGCTCCGGCAACCGGGAGGGCTCCAGCAGCCAGCCTCGCAAGTCCTCACAGGCCCCGAGCGGCGACAAGCCCAAGCTCCGTCGAGCGGATGGAAGTGCCGTCTACTGCGCCTTCTGCGACGACAACCACTATCCGCGCAACTGCACCAAGTACTCCACCCCTCAAGCTCGCCTCTGTTGAGCTAAGGAGATCCCTCTCTGCCTCAACTGCCTCCGACAGCACCACGAGGCCGAGAACTGTCGCAACAAGGGCCGCTGCCAGGAGTGCCAGGCTAAGCACCACACCATCCTCCACTCCGCCCTCCAAGCCAACCCCGGCAACGCCTGCGCCGGCCTAGCCGCTCAGTCCGACCACAACCTCCCCTTCACTCTCCACGCCCTCTGCACACTCAACGCCTACAACCCCAAGGGCGGGGAAGGGAAGCGGGTGGAGCTGCTGGCGGACGACGGCTCCTCCTTCACCTGGATAACCAGAGACTGCGCCTCCCGGCTGGGCCTGCGTGCCTACGGCTCCGCCCACGTCTCACTCTCCACCGCCTGCGATGGACAGACCAAGTACGTGAGGACGCGCTACGTGGACCTGGAGCTCCTGCGACAGGATGGGCGAGTGCTGCCGGTGGCTGCGCTGCTGGCGGACGAGGTGGCTGCGCCGGTGGTGGTGGGCGGCTTCGAGCTGCACTCCGACCTTCTCCAGAAGCTCCCTCCTGGCCACTACCTCAACCTCCCTTCCTCCACTCAGCGCTCTGTTCATTTGGACGTTCTCCTCGGAGTCAACTACAGCGAGCACGTGACCGGGCCCGAGACCACTGCCATCAAGGTCGCCGCCGGCCTCTCCTGCTACATCACACCCTACGGCAATCTGCTCAAGGGACGGGTGGATCAGCGCCTCCTCTCCGGGGCCTCCTCCCCTCCTACCCAAGCCTTTCTCTTCTCCTACGGACGAGTGGAGGAAGAGCTGAGGAAGCAGACCGATCTGGACTACCTGGGCATCGCGGCGGAGTACGAGGAGCCGCAGAGGAAGAGCGAGGAGTTCGACATCACCCGCATGGAGGACGGCCACTTCCTCGTCGGCCTCCCCGTCAAGGACTCCCTCTCTCGCCTCACCTCCAACTTCTGCTGCGCCCTCTCTTGCGGCATTTGCCTGGAGTCCAAGTACAGCCCCGAGGAGATGGCCATGCACTACGCCGAGTTCGACAAGTTCGCCATGGAGGGCATCATCAAGCCCGTCGTCTCCGCCTCCGAGCCCCCTCTCCTCCACTACATCCCACATCGACCGGTGTTCAAGTACGGGGCGGAGTTCACCAAGTGCCGGCCAGTCCTGGACTGCTCTGCCAAGACGTCGGAGGGCTTCAGCCTCAACGACTGCTTGCGCACCGGCGACAACCGCATCTCCGACCTCTTTGGTCTCCAGTGCAAGTTCCGGGCAGGCAAGCACGTCTTCATCACCGACGTTTCCGCGGCCTTCTACGGCATCGCCGTTCGCCCCGAGCATCAGGACCTACTGCGCATCCTCCTCCCCCGCGACCGCCGCAAGCCCCTCTCCAGCCGCAACCTCAACGTCTACAAGTACGCCAGGCTGGTGATGGGGGCCAGTCCAAGCCCCAACCTCCTCCTCGCCTGCCTCAAGCGCCTCGGTGACGATGCAGCCGAGTCTGGATCTGGCCATGGACTTTGCCCCGAGGAGCTGCGCACTCTTGCCAACAGCTTCTACGTCGACAACGGCATCTTCCCCTTCACCGACCCCAAGGACGCCAAGCGCATCATCGCCGGCCTCATCGCCCTCTTTGCTTCCGCCAAGCTCCATCTGCGCCAGTTCTCCTCAGACGTGCCAGAGGTGCTGGAGGGAGTGCCTGAGCCGGACCTGCAGATGAAGCAGGTGATCCGCAACCTGGGCGTGGAGTGGGACGTCAGCGGCGACCTCGTCAGCCCCCTCAAGCCCGCTTTCGACGATCTCACTGGCCCCTTCACCAAGCGGACCTTCCTCTCTGCCATCTCTCGCTTCTACGATCCCTACGGTCTCCTTGCCCCTTTTCTCCTCCAAGCTCGCCTCCTGTTCCAAACAGGAGTGCCCTTTGAGCTGGGGTGGGAAGAGTGGGTAGGGAAGGGAGTGGAAGAGGGCTGGCAGCATCTGGAGCGGGAGCTGAGCCAGTTGGACGACGTGAAGCTACCGCGCAAGCTCGTCTCTGACCCCAGCCAGCCAGCCGACCTCATCGTCTTCAGCGACGGCGGCGGCGGCACCTACGGATTCGTTGCCTACGTGGTCCAGGCAGGACAGCCCGTCTTCCTGGCTGCCAAGTCCAAGCTCGTTCCCTCCTCCCGCAAGAGCCTGCTCATCACCATTCCCCGCATCGAGATGTGGGCAGCCGTGATTGCCACTCACTTCCTTCGCTTCGCCCTTCACCATCTCGGCCCCTTCATTCGGTTCGAGAACCTCATCCACTACATCGACTCCCAGGTCGTCCTCTACTGGCTACAACGCCCAGTGGGCCTCCGTCGATATGAGGAAAGGCGAGCAGCGGAGGTGGAGGAGCTGACTCAGGGCCTCAAGGGCTACGAGCGCCGCTTCGTCCCTACCCAGGACAACGCCGCCGACATACTCACCAAGCCCAAGGCTCTCTCTTCTCTACTCCAGTCCAGCTACTACACCGGCCCCGACTTCCTACGCCAGCCACTCTCCCAGTGGCCTGCATGGACCCCTCCTTCCTTCACTCCAGAGGAGGAGGAGAGCCAACTGGGGGAGAAGAAGAAGAAGCCAGCGGCTACGGCAATGGGAGCAGTGGGTACAGGCCGAGAGCAGGACTGGGGCGCCCTCGATCAGATCCTCAACTCCTCCAACAACCTCGACAAGGTCCTCAGCACCTACGCTCTCCTTCTTCGCCTCCAGCGGCGTCAGAAAAGAGCTCGAGGAGAAGGAGTGTCCTTCGCAGAGAAGACGGAGGCTCTGCACATGCTCACCCACGAGACGCAGCTCCGCCACTACCCTACTCTCTACTCCGACCTATAGCACAAGGGCTTCTCCAAGGAGAAGATCTGCAAGCAACTCTCCGTCTTCCTCTCCGACGACGGCGTGCTTCGAGTAGGGACGCGGATGGCGGAGGAGTCTCCAGCACTCCTGCCTGGCTCCTGCTGCCTAGCCCTCCTTCTCGCCCTTCAAGCACATCACCAGCTTCTCCACGCAGGCCCAGCTCAAGTACTGGCTCAAGTCCGTCTCCAGCACTGGCCTACGCAAGGACTGCCAGGAGTGAAGCGAGCGCTGTGAGGCTGCGGTGTCTGCGTATGGGCTGCCCGACGTCCTCTCCCCCGGCCTCCGCCCGGACTCCTTCCTCGACAAGACTCCAGCCTCATCTCCCTCCTTTCCACCATCTCCTCCTCGACCAGCTGGGCCCGCTTTACGTCTACAACGACCCCGCCAGAAGTACCAGAAGAGATGGGTGGCGGTGTTCAGCTGTTGCGTCTCCAGAGGCCTTCACCTGGAAGTGCTGGAGAACTACAGCACGGCAGCCGTCGTCAGCGCCTTCCAGCGGATGTGGGCCAGACGCGGACTCACTGCCGGCACCGTGTTCCGGACTGCGCTACGGCCTTCAAGGGCTTCGCCAATCTCGCCAGCTCCGTCCCCCTCCTACATCTCCCTCAGGCTCTCCTTTGGCTCCGTTCGAGCGCCGTGGAGGCAGGGAGGTGTGAGAAGATGGTGGATATGGTCAAGGGGCCTCTGCGAGCTTCGTTGGGCTCCCAGAAGGTCAGCGACTTCAAGCTCAAATATCTCTGATTGTCCAAGGCTTTCAAAGTTGTAGATTGGTACAAATATGTAAAATTACCTGAAATTTCAGAAAAAATGGGTCTCGTCCGGCGCAAATGAAATTTTTACCTAGAAATTATAAATTTTTTGAAATTATGAAAACTGAAAAACTGATTTTTTGTAAATAACTCGGCAGGAACAGATCGTAGAGAAATGAACAAAAAAAACAAAATATTTGTCTCATTGAGACGGTTCGATTGGTGGTCGAATCATTAAAATCCGTTGAGCAGATCGTGAGCAATAGATGATTAAAAAATCGGCCGTTTTTTACATTCAAAAATTCACCAAAAATCGAATTTTGAGTTTTGAACAGTCATACTCTACCAAAAGTCTTAAAAACATGTCTACTTTTCATAAAAAATATAAAAAAGGGGGGTAAAAATTTTTGTCCGTTCCACTTTTCAGCCTCTCACAAAAGCTCTCTTAAGCCGCCGCATCCTCTCCAACTAACAACCATCCTCCTGTAGGCATAGTGACACTGATCACTTTCCTCTTCTACGTCATCCCCTACGTCGGCATCAACATCCTGGACAAGGTCCGCGCCAATGGTGGCATTTCCTCCGCCACCTTTGGCACCGTCAAAACCCTCTGCTACACCATCGCCACCCTCAACTCCGTCTGCAACATCTACATCTTTGGGTTATCCGCTCCGCTCCTGTCCCTGGGTCCAGGGAATATGAGGCTCTGCTGTGCAGGGTGCACCATGAGGAAATCAATCGTGCTGTTCGCTGGATGCTGACGGGCTGTCGCAAGCGCGCTGTAGCTCATGGGCACAGCCAAGCTGCGGCCACGGGCACGCAGATCTTTCTTCGCGTCCGCAGTACTCAGCACTCCACTCAGCACCATAATAGTCACAACTGAGCTCACCCTAACCCCAACACGTTAGTTTCAAGCATGCTGCGTGTAGTTCACGTATGTCTCGTCAAGCGTTCTGTTCGAATGCTACATGGACAATCAAAGTTGGTAACACACTAATCAACCATTGAACCTGATTAACCTGCTCTCAAAAGTAGCAGTTATTTGGCTCGATATTTTGTTCGTGTGTTAAAAACAACGTGTTTTTGTATTTGTTTGTTTGAAAGCGCTTTGGTTTCGCTGTAAATATATCTCCATCTCCTAATTTAAGACTCAAGTGTAAATGTATTTTGCCCTTGTTTGCCAATATTTGAGAAAAATTACAGAAACCGAAATAACATTTTTGTCATTTATATTTCCAACAATCCTATAATCTGGGAACAGTGGATTTGATAGGATTTGATTTGAAAAAACACATTTTGAAAAAACGTTTGAAAAAAGCTGGCTATGACTCATATTTTCATGACGCTATGACTCATATCATTGTACCCTGTTTGTGGTTTTTAATAATTGATGAAATTTTTTTGAACAATGGCGACACAAGAAAAATGACCAAAGTATACCGACGCCACGCAAAAAAGAGCTGCCTCCTCTTCTGAACGCCAAGAATACAGGAGCAAAAAGGGTTGGCGGGAAAGGAGAAAAAACCTCAGAATCGAGAAAAAGGTCGATGAAAAACTGACAAGACTTCTAAAGACGGCTTTGAGCCAGTTGCAGAGGCTGAGATCAGCAAATGTGCGGTGAGAGAGCCTTGACGCCGTGGTTAGGCTAGAGCTGGGAAGGGAAGAAAAGCGGATAAGAAATGAGGAAGTGGGAGAAAGAAGCTGCAGTGTTGCTATTTCTGCCCTGCTATGGCAACAAGACGTTTTCTTTGACCGCGGAAAATGGCTAGAGGCGGAGATGGTTGGAAAAGGGTGTAGAAATACAACAAGAAAGTGATTTTGATTAGGGTACATTAGATTTGCCTGAGAGACCATAAATTTTAGTACAGCATTGCCGCCAGATGTCGCTGAAGCTTGTCGAATCAAAAGGCGCGCAAAATTGTGTTGTCCATTCTTTAAGTAGAGCATAAATGAGTCAGCCTAAGGCACCTCAGTGCTGCCTAGCAAAGGTTTGCTATAAAAAGGGGAGAAATGGAAGTGCTGCCAGAGGAGGAGCTGAGGCTGGTTCTAAATGAGCTGAGTGGGGAGGATCAGATTCGCCTCCGCGCCGTCTGCCGCCGCTGGGCTCGCCTCCTGGAGCATCGCCTGGCTCGCATCCATCGGTTCCACCCTGCCCCTCCAAGCCCTGCCCCTCACACCGAATTAGCCCATTTCAGTCTGACCCTCGACAGCTGTCAACTGAGCAGCAATCTGGGCAAGCTGACGAGCTATCGGCGGATGAGCGGAGCTCTGGAGGCCGTGGCTCTTTGCGGCGCCCAGCTCTCCTCCATGGAGGTCCTCATTGATCTCTGGTTTGGAAGAAGTTTATTCTTTCAAGCACATTGGCAATGAGGAGCTGATCTAACAGGATAAGCGATCAGCCGTTGAGCTGGCTGAAAGAGGCGGCGGATAAGCAGACTCTGTCCAGCCTGGTCTTTGGCCGCCGCTTTGTGGCTGACTACCCAAAAACTGTCTCCCACATCCTCCAAGTTTGTGAGGCCAGTCTTTGGCAGAGCAGTTTGTCAGAGCAATCGAGCAGTATCTACTTGCAGCTCCAGCCGAGTCCGGAGTAGCTGATCCTGAGTTTCCGCTGGGACTCCTCGCCGCTGGCTCTGGACAGCCTGGCTTTGCCCAATCTTTCGCTCCTCTGCCTGGATATCCAATCCGAGGACCAGCCATTGCCTCCATGCCACAGTGAGTTGCATCCATCAAAGTCCTTATTACAAACAAAAAACTGGCCTGCTATTGCATCATCCACTCTGGTCAAATTTGTCGGCATAAAAGTTTATCTGAGACCCATTTTTGCATCGTTTAAATGCAACAATGTCGGAAACAGCAGTCTTTTTTTCAAAACAATGCCAAAATTTGCTGTTTTTTAAAATATTTTAATTTTTTGGCACTTGCCAAAAGTAGGCTTTGAGACGTGGAACGCGCGTCCTCGCGGCCCCTCCTACTACGAAGACCGCAACAATGAATGCGAGTACATCCACCTCAACACACTGCCTTGCATGACAAATGAATGCATATTTGGCGTTGACGACATATTAATGGAAACTCGACCCCGTTGGCCCAACCATGTATCAACTAGTTAATTTAAATTCCTGCATTCGCCGCAGCTAGGTGGGAGCTGCCCAGCCCAGAGGTCCTGGCCTTTCTCTCCATCCTTCTCTGCTACACTACCAATTGGATCGCCAGTGAGATCCAGGTACCATCTTACATTCACCACTCCACCACCTTGCCGCCGACAAGACTAAACGATTGGTTGGAGAAAAAGGTAGAAGGGTCGGGCCTGGTGCGAGAGGTCTTAACGGCGTGTTTGTGCGTCCCGGCATCAATTGTGATAGAAGCATTGCAGCAACAAGGTGGATGAAATTGAGGGAAGTTGCTAGTAGACAAAGCTGTCTCTCCGTCCGTCTTCGCACCTCCGTCCACTCTCTATTCCCTTAATCTCATGAACCCTTCTTGTCGCTCTCCACATTTGCCTTTACCCATTGCTTGCGATTTAGGTTCCTCTTAAGTTCAAAGTTCATGCCGACAGAGACAATGAAATGCGTTTGGAATTGAGGATGGTCTTTTGGGGGACATGTTTCAGGCTTTACACAGTGGTGGTGCCATTTTTGCGAAGAGCCCTAGAAGCATTTCATTGAATGGGAGTAATGGCCCAACTTAGTGGCTTGGCAGAAGGGGAAGGGGCTTCTGTTTCAGTTCTATCGTCAACAAGGCGAGAAGGGTGGAGGCTTGTCACAATCTGAGACATAATCTGATATACATGGAGTGTAAGAAGTTTAGATAGACGGAACGGAGAAATTAGATAAACGGTAAATGACGCTGGCATAGCCTCACTACGAACAACGCCCTATAAACCTATATACTCAGACTCAGCTTAAATATGGCCGTAAAGATGAGGTGGAGCAAGGTTGGGCAGCTCTGTAGAAACCTTAGGGAGGCAAACATCATATCCGTCTCGCCCACATCATGGTCTCCAGGGTAAAATTGTCGAATCAACAGCTGAAATCGAGGACAGTTGCAGGTTCTACTGGAAAGTCTTGCTGTCATCTGAATAACGTTCTTACCGAGTTTTTCGTTTTATTGAAGTAGATTTACCTGAAAAGGGACGAGCGTAGGCAAGCCTAATTGGCTTCACTTTATGGGGCGTTAAGGTTTCCTCAGTCTACCTCAATTAATCCTCCTTCCTCCTTCCCTAGGCAGCTAGCTTTATTATTTCCTTCTTTCCCAGGCAAAAAACCTCATCTCATCTTTTCACATCGACAAATTATTTAAGATCTAAAAAACATGGTTCGCATTGTTGTGAGCGGCGATGAATACGAAATTTCTGGCCCGCGGAGGAGAAAATCAGGACGACGAGTTTCTTGGGCATGTCCCACACTTCTGGACCTCATCATTCGACCGCATCTAAGCCATGAAGAGCGCCGTCAACTCTGCCATCTCTACGACCCAAAAACTACCACATGCCATTTTCAGCGCTCGCCCATCCTCTTTGAAGTTCGCCTCCATTTTGCGCCTCCTTCTTTTGGCCAACCCAGTCCTACGCCATTTAGTTTACCTGAAAAAGGAACCAATTCTCTTTTCAGAACTGCACTGTTTCCATTGCGTTTGCTTTTAAATCCATGTTCACAAACCATGTGCATCATGATAAGATTTATATTCTGAAAGAGCGCAATTCTCGTTTGTGTAAATTGGAGTAAATTGAGGCGATCTACAACTATCATGTGACGGGAATCCTTCTCTGTCCGCCCGACGTCTGTCATCAACGCTTCCGCCAGGAGTGCTCGTTTTGGCGCGTAGACTTCACCATATCAAATAAGTCAACACTCAACATTGTTCAAATAAATCAACGCTTGGCAGGTGGACTTCAACGACTGCGCCAATCTGCCCAAAGTTCTATCCTTCCCTTCCCTACCCCATCCTCTGCCAACCCCTCAAACCCTCTGCCAGAGAAAGAAGAAGGACTTCGCCAGCATGAGCCACGAGAGCGAGGAGGCCTCCAAAAGCCGTCTCATGCTCGCCAAAGGCTCCGACGCCATCCTGGAAGAGGTTCCCACTCTCAGCCATCGATTGTCCCTAGAGGGAGCCCTGAAAAGTGGGCATATGAGCTTGCAGGTGAGGGCGAGGAACCCAGCGGCCCAGATCCTGGACCTGGAGGGGAGCGGGATGGTGGAGTGGCGGCGTCGTCTCTGGGTCCTGCTGGAACTGCCCAGCTCTAGTCCGGCGGCCCGCCTGGTGGAGATCCTCTCCGTCTTGCTCATCGTCCTCTCCCTCGTCACCCTCGTCGCTGCCTCCCACCGGGACTTTCGCGTCTCCTCCCTGCTCCTCCAGACGCACTGTCTCATCCAAACTATCCCCCCAGAACTGGGACCCGGTGCGGAACGAGACGGTGGTGGACTGGAGGCTGGAGACGGTGGAAACAGTCTGCATCGGCTACTTCAGCCTGGAGTACCTCTGCCGACTCATCGTATCGCCGCAGCGCATCTTCTTCGTCAAGGTCTGACCTTCCTTCATCAGAGGCTCTCCCGGATCATTCTTTACTCCTGCAGAACATCTACAACATTGTGGATGCCCTGTCCATCTTTCCATTCTACCTGGAGCACACGCTGCGCATATTTGGCATCTCAGACCGAGACTTCAAGACGGTGCTGGCCTTGCTTAGGGGAGTGGAGATGGGAGGCGAAAGGTGGTTGAAGATGGTGGGTGCCCTGCTGGCGCTGAGTTTGCTGCGTCTACTGCGGGTGGCTCGGGTGCTCAAGCTCCTCAAGCACTCTCGACACACCAAGTTCCTAGTGGCCAACATGACGGAGAGCTCGCGAGAGCTGGGCACCCTCTTCCTCCTCTTCTTCATCCTCCTTGTTACTCCCCCAGGACACGTTCTCCTTCTTACTTCCCCTTCTGCACAGGTCTTCAGTTCCACCGGGGTCTACTACTGCGAAAAGGATGTGGAGGAGGGTTCATTTGCCAGCATTCCCATCAGCTTCTGGTCCTCCATTCTTTTATGTGGCTTTGAGCAAGAGGCTGGGTTTTATCAGGTGGTGTATGCAGACAATCACAACGGTTGGATATGGTATGGTTCTTTCTTTCCAGCAACTTCTAGTGCCTGCCTTTGCCAAAAAGCCGCTAAATGCTTTCAGGTGACGTGGTTCCGCGCACCTTGTGTAAGTGCCCGGATAAATGCCTTTCCTCCTAGCCTAGCTTAACTGCATATTCTCTCATGACCTCCAATTAATTTACAACCGATTGCTGCAGCAATATATCTTTTTTAATTGCTCAACATGGCTTTTTAGGCGGGCGAGTGATTGGCTTCGTGACAGCAGTGCTAGGTGTGTCGAAAGTTTGGCAATATATCGATTGCAATTTAAAAGTTGTGACGCCTAGGTGTGCTGGTGATGGCCTTTCCCATCGCAGTGATCGTGGTCAACTTCAACCGCAACTATCGCCTCCGCATGCTGCGCAAGTGAGGCCTCTATTTCTCTACCCTTGAGCCAGAGTCCCAGTGATTGCCTGTGTGACAGGAAGAAAGAGAAGGTAGCACCAAAGCTGGCCACCCTCTGGCGCCTTTCCATCCTCAACGCCTCCACCAACCGGGAGCTCCTACTCAAAGACGTCCAGTGACCACCCATTTCCTAATTACACCCCTCCACATGCAGCCGTCGATTATACCTGCTAGGCGGCGTTAATGATAGGTGTTTGAGCGTAGATCTGCCCCAGTCCCGCGTCATTGCATCCACCGTACAGAAATGAGCTTGCTTTGGCTATATTTAGTCAGTGTATAAGCAAATATTCGGATTAAGGCTGACGTAGAAAAAGAGTTGCGCGGGTGAGCTAAAACCATGGCGATAGCTAATCGGACTTAGCATTACATGTACTGTTTCATTCTGTCTTAGCGTCATTTCTCTGCCCACATGCAACATGCAAAAACTTTGCCTGTATGTAGTCCCCCTGCGCTCAAGTATTTGTATGAAGGCTAAAAAAACTCTATGGATAGGTCTCCGTGACAGTGCTAAAAATAGTCAGGGCAATAGCTTTGGTGAAAAGGCCAAGCAGACTTAATCAAAGACGCCCTTTCATACCGAGGCGGCCTCATGAGGCGCTCTAATGAAAGACAATGCAAAGAGTGGGGCGGGGCGGGAAAGTAGAGGCCAAAGGCATCCATTATTGGCCAGCTGTCACCGAGGCAGTTCAATCTTGCGGCGGTAGACTGATCTACTGTAGGGGCTGGGGCTAGAGTTGGCCGGACTAATGAAGCCAATACGCCTGGCAATCAGGACCGGAATTTCCAGGCTGCCCACGCCCCTGTCCCAGAACATCCGCAGTGACACGCTTCAACGAACCTCCTCCATGCTCTCCTTCCGCCCTCTGTCGCCTCTTTTGCTTCCCTGCCTTCTACTCCTCCGCCCCCGCTCATTCGTCAAGCAAGCCCTTTCTTCAGTCCCTTTCCCAGGAAGATTGCACATCCATGTCGCGCGTTCTTTTTGTAGCCTCCGTTTTCTGAGAGCGGTGGAGCGTAAGCAGGGGTGAAGAAGGGCCCCCTGCCGGCCCTCTCATGCTGGCAGTTTTTCGAGCCCCGCGAAATAAGCGGATGGATGGGGGTGGGTGGGTGGGCGGCTTTTAGGGCACGCGGCTACTTTGGCAGAGGCGGTAAGGGGCGTTTGGCTTCAATTTCAGCGGGCGGAGAGAGGCAGACAGAGGGGGACATTTAAGGCCGCTATGGCTCTCCTCTTTTCGGCAGCTCACACCTGCTCCCTCTCTCCATTTCAATCCTCCCTGCCCCCACCCTTCTTGGGGATGGATGGAGGCTCAGTTGGCTGGCATGGATGGGAAGGCGAGTAGCGGGCTCTGCTCTGGCTCTGCCTCAACTATCTGGAGGGCGGGGGAGTTGAAGGCTGGCCGGAAAGGTGGCGTGGGGCTGCCAATTAGAGTTCCTTCCCTCTGTCAGGCTGCTGCTGGCGACGAGGGGGCCGCTGCTTTTTGATCATTCATTAGCGGCTCAGCTTGGCTCATCCATCTTAGTTGGCCTCTACAACCTAACCGCAGCCATATCACTTGCCATCTCGCTTCATGCATGCCTGAGAGCTTCTAGCATAGCTGGGAAGAAATGAGACCTTTTTCGACGGAGCCTTTGGACCGAATCCAAATGAGACGTGGAAGTCAGGAGAGGCAGGAAGAGGCAAGCTTGTGTAGCTATTAATGCCCTTTTGGTGCAGGTGCATTCGGGCAGGAAGTTGTGCCTGACTATGTGCTTGGTCAAGTTCGAATAGGTTTCTGCTTCACGTGCATCAGAGCATTCACTTGGTCTCATTTCATACGTCTACCCGCCTTCATAGAAGTTTTGGAATTGTAATACTATTTGTGACTTGTTTGAAAAAGGTTTATTTCCAATTTGAGTTCTGAGTTAGAAATAGAAGAATGATTAGGAAACCTGATTATACTTCAAATTTTATTTCTTGTGCTGTTCCATTTGCTCTGAATTTTACATATGCTTGTATTTTACATAAGCCTTCAAAAAATAATTACAGGAAAACCCTTTTCCGCAAAATTAGGCTGATTGCAAATCGCACTTGAAACGTTAAACAATATTGGATGGAGTTGACAAAAAAACATGGTCTAGATCATTTTTTTCCTTTCTTAAGTTACTGCTTTTTTTATAAATGTAATTTTACAGCAGGGTTGTTCTTCTATGACTTTTTTTCTGTGATTTGTCATTTTTTGTGGTTTGTCAGCTAAACCGTCCTTCGCTCTAAATGGTGGTGTTTTCTTGTGATACGTGGGGAGTAAAAGGAGTGGGAAGATTACGAGCTAATGGAGATTGGGGATTGAGAGAGTAAGGGGGAAGGGGTGAGGGGGTGCGGGGGGGGTGTGGGGGGGCTGGTTCTTCTCCTTTTTGGGCCTGATTCTCCTGCCTTGGCTAGTGGTGTCCCCGGCGGTTCCCTGTCCATAGCACCCCCAGCTACGGGGCGCCGGTGGATCGGACGGGTGGGGGTGGGTGGGCGGGATTGGTGGGGGGGGGGGGGCTCTCCTGTCCGTCTTTCCTCCTTCTATCCTCCCTCCACCCCGCCCCCCTCGCCAGCGCCCGCTAGGTGGCTCGCTGGCTGGGGGGGGGGGGGGAGGGGTGGGGGGGGGGGGGGGGGTGGAAGAGAGGGGGTAGGGGTGGTACGGGGGGGGCGGGGGCCCCGAGGGGGGCCCGTCCCCGGGGGTAGGGGAAGGGGCTGGAGCACGGGGCGGGCAACCTCCCATTCCCCCACGTTTCAGGGGCCCAGGGCCTAGTCTCTCCTCTTCCCTCCCCCCTCCTCTTTTCTTTCTCCCTACCCCCCGTCCCATCGCCTAGTGGCTTGCACCTGAACTCCCCTCCCCAGTCCCACGCTTGCAGCAGCAGTTCAGAGCCGATCGTCGGCGTGGAGGAGTGGCAATGCCATGGTGAATTCGATGGCGTAGGCATTGGTGGTTTGGTGGGGGGAAAGGAAAAATTAGGCGGAAAAAATTTCTTTTCCGACCACCGCGAAACAAAAGGCAAAAAAACACAAATCATAAATGAAAGCATTTTCTTTTTGATATTTGGGGTTTAGTTTAAATTTTGGGTTAAAGTTTTTTTCCCAACTTTTGTCTTTTTTTTATTTTTGTTTTTTTAATTTCTTTTTCCCAAAAACTTTTTTCCCAAGGATTCAAACTTTTTTTTTTAAAAAAAATTTTTTTTCAAATTGTAAATTCTCATATTATTCTCCCAAAAAAGGGCGTCCTGGGAGTGAGAAAAGGAAAAGGCTGTGGGGAGGAGAAGGAGGACGGACTGCTCCTCCGTGGGTGGCTGATGGATGGCTGGGGGCGGGCGGGGGCGGCGGGTGTGTGGGAGAAGGAGAGAGAGAGCGCATAGATGGGCGCGCGTCTCGGGAGGTCCCCGCCCATCCCTGAGAGGAGGGCGGCGCGGAACTTGGCGTAGAGCTCCAGCTTCCCGTTCAGCTCCTTGTTCCGCTCCAGGGAGCGCCCCAGGGACTCCTCGGTGGCCAGCAGCGGGTTCTTGCCCTCGTCCAGGAAGCCCAGCACCGACAGCGGAACCTTCACCTCCTACAACACTCCTAATCAATCCATTCACACCACCTTCCACCTTCCTACTCTCCAAGACCCGGATCCTCCTATCCCCTCTCGGATGGGGGAGAAGGGGAACTGATCGGTTGGGTGGGTTCCGCGCGCGTTCCCGGGGGGGGGGCGGCGGCGTTCGGGGGTGCGCCTGCCGCTTCCGCCGCCGGGGGTAGGCCGTCTGGTCCTAGGGGCGAGAGGGTCGAGGCGTCCGAGCGTTCGCTCCCTCGGACGCGTCCTGCCAGGCTGCCAGGCGCCCGTCCCCGTCGGCCCCCTGTCTCTCGCCCTCCCCCTTTGCATAGCCTGCCCTGGCCTCTGCTGCTAAGACAAGCGGGAACCTGAAAGGCGTGTTTGGCACCGTCCAGGTCCTGTAGAAGGGTGACGAGGCTTTGCAGACGCACTTGAAGCGTTTCTTGACTCCGTGGTTGGAAGTCCTGGCAGATGATGCCGATCTGGCGTGCGTTCTCCGTCAAAGCCTCCAACGTCGTCTCCAGCGCCTCTGCCTTGCTGCTTCCCTGCCCTGGCCTCTGCTGCTAAGACAAGCGGGAACCTGAAAGGCGTGTTTGGCACCGTCCAGGTCCTGTAGAAGGGTGACGAGGCTTTGCAGACGCACTTGAAGCGTTTCTTGACTCCGTGGTTGGAAGTCCTGGCAGATGATGCCGATCTGGCGTGCGTTCTCCGTCAAAGCCTCCAACGTCGTCTCCAGCGCCTCTGCCTTGCTGCTTCCCTGCCCTGGCCTCTGCTGCTAAGACAAGCGGGAACCTGAAAGGCGTGTTTGGCACCGTCCAGGTCCTGTAGAAGGGTGACGAGGCTTTGCAGACGCACTTGAAGCGTTTCTTGACTCCGTGGTTGGAAGTCCTGGCAGATGATGCCGATCTGGCGTGCGTTCTCCGTCAAAGCCTCCAACGTCGTCTCCAGCGCCTCTGCCTTGCTGCTTCCCTGCCCTGGCCTCTGCTGCTAAGACAAGCGGGAACCTGAAAGGCGTGTTTGGCACCGTCCAGGTCCTGTAGAAGGGTGACGAGGCTTTGCAGACGCACTTGAAGCGTTTCTTGACTCCGTGGTTGGAAGTCCTGGCAGATGATGCCGATCTGGCGTGCGTTCTCCGTCAAAGCCTCCAACGTCGTCTCCAGCGCCTCTGCCTTGCTGCTTCCCTGCCCTGGCCTCTGCTGCTAAGACAAGCGGGAACCTGAAAGGCGTGTTTGGCACCGTCCAGGTCCTGTAGAAGGGTGACGAGGCTTTGCAGACGCACTTGAAGCCTTGTTGGAGGGGGGGGGAGGGGGTGTGGGTTGTGTGGGCGGCGAGAGCGTCTCCTCCGCCGCGCTCTTGCTTGGTCCCCGCCCCCGCCCGTGCTGTGGAGGGGGCCGAAGGCGTGTTGGTCCGTCGGTCCTGTAGAAGGGTGACGAGGCTTTGCGACGCACTTGAAGCGTTTCTTTTTTTTTGACTCCGTGGTTGGAAGTCCTGGCAGATGATGCCGATCTGGCGTCGCCGCGTTCTCCGTCAAAGCCTCCAACGTCGTCTCCAGCGCCTCTGCCTTGCTGCTTCCCTGCCCTGGCCTCTGCTGCTAAGACAAGCGGGAACCTGAAAGGCGTGTTTGGCACCGTCCAGGTCCTGTAGAAGGGTGACGAGGCTTTGCAGACGCACTTGAAGCGTTTCTTGACTCCGTGGTTGGAAGTCCTGGCAGATGATGCCGATCTGGCGTGCGTTCTCCGTCAAAGCCTCCAACGTCGTCTCCAGCGCCTCTGCCTTGCTGCTTCCCTGCCCTGGCCTCTGCTGCTAAGACAAGCGGGAACCTGAAAGGCGTGTTTGGCACCGTCCAGGTCCTGTAGAAGGGTGACGAGGCTTTGCAGACGCACTTGAAGCGTTTCTTGACTCCGTGGTTGGAAGTCCTGGCAGATGATGCCGATCTGGCGTGCGTTCTCCGTCAAAGCCTCCAACGTCGTCTCCAGCGCCTCTGCCTTGCTGCTTCCCTGCCCTGGCCTCTGCTGCTAAGACAAGCGGGAACCTGAAAGGCGTGTTTGGCACCGTCCAGGTCCTGTAGAAGGGTGACGAGGCTTTGCAGACGCACTTGAAGCGTTTCTTCTCCGTGGTTGGAAGTCCTGGCAGATGATGCTGTGTGCGGGTGGTTTTTCCGCGCGGCGCCCGCGTCGCCTCCCCCCCCCCCTCCCTGCTCCCCCCCCCCCCCGCCCCCGCGAGGGGAGGGGGGACCCGGGGGCGTTTTGGGGCCCCGCCGGTCCTGTGGAGGGGGGACGAGGCTTTGCAGACGCGCTTGTAGGCTTTCTTGACTCCGTGGTTGGAAGTCCTGGCAGATGATGCCGATCTGGCGTGCGTTCTCCGTCAAAGCCTCCAACGTCGTCTCCAGCGCCTCTGCCTTGCTGCTTCCCTGCCCTGGCCTCTGCTGCTAAGACAAGCGGGAACCTGAAAGGCGTGTTTGGCACCGTCCAGGTCCTGTAGAAGGGTGACGAGGCTTTGCAGACGCACTTGAAGCGTTTCTTGACTCCGTGGTTGGAAGTCCTGGCAGATGATGCCGATCTGGCGTGCGTTCTCCGTCAAAGCCTCCAACGTCGTCTCCAGCGCCTCTGCCTTGCTGCTTCCCTGCCCTGGCCTCTGCTGCTAAGACAAGCGGGAACCTGAAAGGCGTGTTTGGCACCGTCCAGGTCCTGTAGAAGGGTGACGAGGCTTTGCAGACGCACTTGAAGCGTTTCTTGACTCCGTGGTTGGAAGTCCTGGCAGATGATGCCGATCTGGCGTGCGTTGTCCGTCAAAGCCTCCAACGTCGTCTCCAGCGCCTCTGCCTTGCTGCTTCCCTGCCCTGGCCTCTGCTGCTAAGACAAGCGGGAACCTGAAAGGCGTGTTTGGCACCGTCCAGGTCCTGTAGAAGGGTGACGAGGCTTTGCAGACGCACTTGAAGCGTTTCTTGACTCCGTGGTTGGAAGTCCTGGCAGATGATGCCGATCTGGCGTGCGTTCTCCGTCAAAGCCTCCAACGTCGTCTCCAGCGCCTCTGCCTTGCTGCTTCCCTGCCCTGGCCTCTGCTGCTAAGACAAGCGGGAACCTGAAAGGCGTGTTTGGCACCGTCCAGGTCCTGTAGAAGGGTGACGAGGCTTTGCAGACGCACTTGAAGCGTTTCTTGACTCCGTGGTTGGAAGTCCTGGCAGATGATGCCGATCTGGCGTGCGTTCTCCGTCAAAGCCTCCAACGTCGTCTCCAGCGCCTCTGCCTTGCTGCTTCCCTGCCCTGGCCTCTGCTGCTAAGACAAGCGGGAACCTGAAAGGCGTGTTTGGCACCGTCCAGGTCCTGTAGAAGGGTGACGAGGCTTTGCAGACGCACTTGAAGCGTTTCTTGACTCCGTGGTTGGAAGTCCTGGCAGATGATGCCGATCTGGCGTGCGTTCTCCGTCAAAGCCTCCAACGTCGTCTCCAGCGCCTCTGCCTTGCTGCTTCCCTGCCCTGGCCTCTGCTGCTAAGACAAGCGGGAACCTGAAAGGCGTGTTTGGCACCGTCCAGGTCCTGTAGAAGGGTGACGAGGCTTTGCAGACGCACTTGAAGCGTTTCTTGACTCCGTGGTTGGAAGTCCTGGCAGATGATGCCGATCTGGCGTGCGTTCTCCGTCAAAGCCTCCAACGTCGTCTCCAGCGCCTCTGCCTTGCTGCTTCCCTGCCCTGGCCTCTGCTGCTAAGAGGGGGGGTGTTTGGGCCAGGTCCTGTAGAAGGGTGAGGGGCGGCGCCGGTCTTTTCCCCGTGGGGGGGGTGCCGGGAGCGCCCGTGTGCGTGGTGCCCCCCCCCCCCCGCCCCCCCCCCCCCCCTTGCCTCCTCCCTTCCCTGGCCTCCCCTGCTATGAAGCGGGAACCTGAAAGGCGTGTTTGGCACCGTCCAGGTCCTGTAGAAGGGTGACGAGGCTTTGCAGACGCACTTGAAGCGTTTCTTGACTCCGTGGTTGGAAGTCCTGGCAGATGATGCCGATCTGGCGTGCGTTCTCCGTCAAAGCCTCCAACGTCGTCTCCAGCGCCTCTGCCTTGCTGCTTCCCTGCCCTGGCCTCTGCTGCTAAGACAAGCGGGAACCTGAAAGGCGTGTTTGGCACCGTCCAGGTCCTGTAGAAGGGTGACGAGGCTTTGCAGACGCACTTGAAGCGTTTCTTGACTCCGTGGTTGGAAGTCCTGGCAGATGATGCCGATCTGGCGTGCGTTCTCCGTCAAAGCCTCCAACGTCGTCTCCAGCGCCTCTGCCTTGCTGCTTCCCTGCCCTGGCCTCTGCTGCTAAGACAAGCGGGAACCTGAAAGGCGTGTTTGGCACCGTCCAGGTCCTGTAGAAGGGTGACGAGGCTTTGCAGACGCACTTGAAGCGTTTCTTGACTCCGTGGTTGGAAGTCCTGGCAGATGATGCCGATCTGGCGTGCGTTGTCCGTCAAAGCCTCCAACGTCGTCTCCAGCGCCTCTGCCTTGCTGCTTCCCTGCCCTGGCCTCTGCTGCTAAGACAAGCGGGAACCTGAAAGGCGTGTTTGGCACCGTCCAGGTCCTGTAGAAGGGTGACGAGGCTTTGCAGACGCACTTGAAGCGTTTCTTGACTCCGTGGTTGGAAGTCCTGGCAGATGATGCCGATCTGGCGTGCGTTCTCCGTCAAAGCCTCCAACGTCGTCTCCAGCGCCTCTGCCTTGCTGCTTCCCTGCCCTGGCCTCTGCTGCTAAGACAAGCGGGAACCTGAAAGGCGTGTTTGGCACCGTCCAGGTCCTGTAGAAGGGTGACGAGGCTTTGCAGACGCACTTGAAGCGTTTCTTGACTCCGTGGTTGGAAGTCCTGGCAGATGATGCCGATCTGGCGTGCGTTCTCCGTCAAAGCCTCCAACGTCGTCTCCAGCGCCTCTGCCTTGCTGCTTCCCTGCCCTGGCCTCTGCTGCTAAGACAAGCGGGAACCTGAAAGGCGTGTTTGGCACCGTCCAGGTCCTGTAGAAGGGTGACGAGGCTTTGCAGACGCACTTGAAGCGTTTCTTGACTCCGTGGTTGGAAGTCCTGGCAGATGATGCCGATCTGGCGTGCGTTCTCCGTCAAAGCCTCCAACGTCGTCTCC